>JAOWBN010042765.1:0-21525 GCA_028565015.1 Pinguicula moranensis
AGAGGTCCAAACATGTAATGAGAAAGTTCCACTTGATTAGAGAAATCATAGAGATGAACGATGTGAAGGTAGATAAGGTCCCTTCGGAGGCCAATATGGTTGATCCCTTGACTAAGGCATTAACCTAGGCTAGACATGAACAACATGTACAATCACTCGGTTTAAAAAGAATGAGTGATTGGTCTTATTACAAGTGGGAGTTTGTTAGTGTTATGTCCTAAGGCCAATCACCTTAGGCCTATGTATTAACACTCTAATGTTGTATATGATTGTAGCAACCTTTACTACTTGTATATTTATAAAATAGTGAAGCCTAGCATTAATAATAGAGAGTGTATCACAAAGAGTCGTGATGATGGGACCACTCTAATTAAAGTTATCAGTACTAAACATCCCTAACCATAGTATTAGTGAGATAAGGCATCATCAATACGAACAAGTTAGCATGTTCTTAGCTTTGAAGGAAATAGTTGATCTCATCAACTATAGTGTAGTGACACTTAAGCTAAAAACATGGACAATTGTAGTTGACAAGTACATCGGATTGACCCACACATAGAGATCATCATATTGTCAATGGATGATACTCTAAAGAATAATGGGTGTAAGTGATCCTTGGACTTGAGATCACCATATAGAGATCTTGAGTATGAATGCTATTCTTTGATTCTATTTGAAGTTACACCATAAATGGGTAATAATGGGTAGTCTTGGGAATTGTTTGAAGTACGGAAAGATTATGAGTGATCAATAAAGGACTCACCGCTCCTAAAATGTTAGTAGAAGATATTCCTATGGCCACTTGTAAGAAGTCATATTAACCTTTGCAAAGAACAAGTTTAATTAGAAAGACTTTCTAATTAGAACTTAATGATCATGACTTCCGGTACAAGAAATATTGCGTATATAAATGAGGGTGTCAATAATTTGAATATACAAGATTAGAAGCATGTATTAGTGAAAGGATATCAATTACAAAAGAACTAATTCTTGAAAGGATAGTTTCATTCTATGATTATTCTCAATGTTTGGGGGCCATGATATCTTGCTAGAGGTCACTCATGGTTTATGGACTAGAATTAAAGAATAATGATATCTTGCATATATAATATTAGCAGAATTCAGGACAATGGAGTTCACTTACCAGTAAGTGGAAACAGCTAAACATGTGTGGAAAAGGTATGTCCCTAAGAAAGTAAGCATTTTTGCATGGAAACTCTTACAGCATGCTATTGCTACAAAGACTAACCTACAGGATAGACAAATTATATATGCGGGCCAAGTTATTGGCTGTACTCTTTGTAGATGTATGCTAGAGATAGATGAGCATCTATTTCAGAGATGTCCTACATCTACTCAGGTCTGGTTAGCAGTAAAGAACTAGTTGCAACCTGGAGGAACAGACAACTCGAACAGTGATCAAGCTCCATCAATCCTGGAACATGTTGCACTAACTCCACTTGGAATCAACACTGAAATATGGTTGTTAATCTGGTTTGCATTCATCTGGACAATTTGGAAACACATGAACCATACACATTTTTTCTGCACGTGAGGCCAAGATACTAGATCTGCAGCAAACAATACAAAGATTAACATGGACTTGGCTGAAAGCAAAAAAATCAGATAGCCCCTTCCATTACACTATGATTGATTGGCTGCTCGAGTCCCTATAATGTATGCTATACACTTGAGTATGTAGAGTTGCTGCTAAAAGTAGGTTTCATGTATAAGGGCATGGTTAACTGCTGCCAAAAGTAAGAAATCCCGACTGAGAATCAGTGGCACGAGAGCTGAAAAAGGAATGAGAAATCAGTCGTTGAGTGAAGAACACATGAATACATTCTTAGTGAGGTTGTTGGGTGAGTTGTGTACCAACTTCCAAAAAAACTTGGGGTTGATAAGTTGACAGTCAGGAACCCAGGAGCATCACTACAAGATAAAAGGAGCCATCAACAAATAGGACAAACAGGTAACTATCCTACATCCCGGCTGACCTCCATTATTCAGTTAAGGGAATACAGAACAATCCTATAACTAAGTAGGTTGTCAAGCGAGCAGGTTGAACTGTGTACCAATCCTAGTGATTGATATGTTGACAATAATGACTCTTGTATGTCATCAAAGGCAGTTGAGGTGATCAAAGCTTAGTTATGAATCTTGTTATGAAAAAAAATGAATTTGAGGCAACCTGGAAAGCTAGAAGTTTGAATCAATGTTGCTTTGATCCCTTTCTTGTGTATATGGTCGCCATGCCACGGATGTGGATAGTTAAGGTTGAACAAGATGATTGAGCTCTATGGAAGTGTTCTTTCCTTTAAGTCATTTCCTTTTTGTATTTTCTATTCTTCTTCACTTTGTACACAAACTTTTATTTCCTCATAGTGAATTTTGGCATAACAAGAAAAAAAAGTGTTGGCTTGGGGTATTTACTTGTATTTATAATGAGAGATTAGTGTTTGAGTCATAGTTTAATTGTCCAATAAGTTAGATCAATTAATTAATCAACTTCTTGACTAATTAGGACTTCTACATTAATAAAGAATTTTTAATTTAAATCCAATTAAATTAAACATAGCTCTTAATTAAATCTCATTTAATTAAGTGCAATGAAACTTTAAATATTATCCTAATTATAACTTCATGGACTCATTAATTAATAACATAATTATAGGCCCAAATTAGACTCTCTAATTAATGAAAAATAATCTCTTGGATTATTAGACTTAGTTTTCTTACAAAATCATGAAGACAAGTTGGGGCCCGCTTAACCCCTCCATCAGATCTCTTAGCGCCCTGTACCCCTGATGGAATGAATTGTGCACGATGTACAGTTGTATAATGCCTAGACGGTCCAAACTATCTAGACGGTCCACCCCCTACGCACAACGTAGGGCAAGCATTGGGCACGAACGGGCCATACACCTCCTTGCAATGGACTAGAGCATGGACCATTTCTATGCTCCCATGTAAGATGATGGGCCGTATGATCTCGTACAAAGCACCATCGTGAGACAAGTTCCATGCAATATTGCATGTTGCAAGCGCCCGATGGGCGCAAGCACAGATTGCATGCGCTTTGCGCACACACCTTGTGTGTGTCATGTGTACACACCATGTCTGCTCTGCACGCATGCCATGCGCCAAGCTTGGTCATGGCCCGGCTTGGCATCCACGCTTGTGGTGTGTGAGGATGGCCTAGCTGAGGCCCACATGGTACGTGCATTGTGAGCATGCTTTGTGCTATACGCATGCCCGATGAGGCAGGCGTGCATCCATCATACATGTGTGCTGTCCAGGCACCCAGCACGCTCGGTGACGTGCCAACATACGACGCTTTCAAATGATGGTTCCATTTTTTCTCAAACTTTGTTTTCTCAAAACAAGTGTCTCATTTTCTTGTCGTTCCATAAACTTCTCATCATCTTGTGTCTAATTCTTTGAGCAATTACAAACAAAATACAACATCCTTTCTATAGCTCGGGGACGATGGGCCCATAGAGTGAGCTCCAAACATTTAATCATTGCGCGTAAAACTCTTTTGTTGACTCATGAATTATTTAGCCCTGTAAACGTACCACTATATAAACGAAGCTATACTCTCAACTCACATGAAATTTCTTGCATGAATATTACTCTAGGAGCAACCAATGATATAATAATTGTGTATACGCTATCTTTCACTCAAGGATCACAAATAGGTCTAGGTCCAATGTCCGTTAATCCACCTAAATGTATCTTGCATCATGAGTACCATTTATTCTCTAATGAACAAATCTATGAATCTTCATTCATTTACGAGCGCTTTCATTCACGTACCACCCCCTCATGGGAACCATGATTCAACACTCACCCCTATGGGGCCAAGCGAGGTGTGATTTATCTTGTACCAAGCATTCCCGGTTATCTACTACATTCAGCTCCCAAGACGCAAGGGATTTGACTGGTGCAATCACAATGAGATATTACCGAACAAGTCCAAGGATCAAATGTCATAAACCGGAGCCTCTCAGCGTACTCAATATTTAGAAAACTTATACATGATCATCTTTGTGATGCAATGAGATTTTTCGTTAACGGATTAAGGATCTCATTATCACATCTCGACCAATCCTATGTAGAAACGTTTATCACATATAGAAGTCTCCATATAGGTATGCTACACCAACGACCTGGATCAACCAGTTCCTTCACAAGAATTTGTGGACAACTCCAATAGTCATAGGACGTCATGAGATCCCAACTTAGATCTTTCCAGAACTTAATTTGTACAACCACAAACTTAGTTTTAGATTGCAAATCTTGAAGTCAAATCCTCCCACAAGACACCTCTTACTGAACAATCAAGGTACATCTTTTGCAATCATGGAATTTCAATAATTTTTTATTTTAATTGTTCAATACATGGCTCACAAGGCAAAAAGTCTAATAGTTAGAAGGGGAAAGACAAAATAGAACCCCATAAACTACTTCTAAATAGTTCTCCCAGCTTATTAATGAGGTACAAATGCTTAGGATGGGGAAACAACAAACAAAGCTCGTAGTACCTTCTACTTGTGGGGGACGAGACCATTTCTTTAATGTTTGCCTGTTTAAGCCTTGCAATGAGCCAATTTATGATCAAGCAAATTTTGTAACTAGACATTATTTACATGAAGGAAAGATGATCTATATCCAAGATGGCTACCATGAAATAGGGGGGTTCCACCCATTCTTATCATTATCACTCGGACTCAAGGGACCCAACCCCAAAGGCAAGCTTAGAGGAGAAACTACAGGCATTCATACAAGTTTCCCAATGATGCCAAGAGCAGAACAATGAACGTATGTATGCACTTGAAAAGGGCCTTAAGCATATGGAGGACCAAGTGGAAAAGCTCATGACTTAATTTTAGCATCAGCCACAAGAGCATGCCGGAGCCATTACAACTTTTAGGAGTGGAAATGAGATTAAAAATCCCAATTGGATCCAAAAATATAATTAATTTCATTGTAATGCAGGGACTGAGGATCATGCGCTTGAAAAGGCTCCCGAGTAAGCTCCCCGGTGATATGAATCAAATAGTGCATCTTTTCTTAGACGATTTCATGATGGTTTTGTGTGATTAGGTAGGATATAATGTTTTTAT
The DNA here is from genome assembly GCA_028565015.1 of Pinguicula moranensis. Lineage (NCBI taxonomy): Eukaryota > Viridiplantae > Streptophyta > Magnoliopsida > Lamiales > Lentibulariaceae > Pinguicula > Pinguicula moranensis. Next base: position 5,130 of record JAOWBN010042765.1, read on the forward strand.
GGCATGATTTATGCTTTGGTAGTGTTCTATGTGTAGATAATGATCATTGGATGAAATTGATGATTTTCGAGTGAGGCACGAGCAGAATTTTTAGTGATTAACGTTCAACTTCAAAAACTCATAACTTGAGCTAGGAGTGTTTGATATGGACGTACAAGATACGTATAAAAATTTTGGAAAATGCAATAAAACTTCCATGGAGAACGCTTTTCTAGATTCAGATTATAAAGTAGACAAAATCGAGCTTGAACTTCAGTTAGCAAAACTGTCTAGTAACTATTCTGTTCTGCGCAGTCTAGGTTTGGTTGGCCATAAGTTGATATACAAAGATTATATTGGGATTTTCTATATACAAATGGAAAGCCCAAATGACGAATCACAACTTTGTAGAAGAAACCTACTCGGAATTCGGCCCAAAATGTGACAAAAAATCAATTTGAAGTCGGTAAAAAGAAACTGTCAATTTTCTATGATTAAGCAAATGCCAAAGATTTCGAATTAGATCCAGATAAATATTAGCCAACTTGATGATCTTATCAAATACAGCATTTTTGAGGCTCACATATCCAAAGACTTGAGGAGAAAGTTGAAGATTGACATCAAACCCTAAAATTTAGGATTTTGATTATTATTTTGAAATTCTCCTATTTATCACCTAGCATTGGAAAAATTCTATAAATAGGGGCCAATGTACGTAGTACAGAGAGGAGTTGGAGTGGTGGTCGAAATTTAGGTCCCCCTCTTTAGTTTTGGTTGAATTCTTCTTGTCGGGAAGCCCATACGGTTTTATAATATTTTGAGAAAACATTCAAAATAAATTCTTTCTTCACTTTTTTTTTTATCCAAAGATAACATCCTCTTTCAGAATTCTCATGGCGCGAACATCGACGATGCAAAGAATTTATTTACTCCTAACGTAGAATAGGGTGGTTGTATCACACAGTGTTTGAATTTTATGTTCTTTGCCATTTGGATTTTATGCTACATATTCTACACTAATGTTTCAATTTTCAACTTGCAGGTTTTGTACGCGTCAAAACATGCTTGTTCAAGCCCAAAACTAATTGCCTCTTTAGTTACGGAATTGGGAGCATACTTAGTCTAGAAATTCTTGAATCCTTCGTTGAAAAGAGGAGTTCTTGGGGATGGATTATGGTGTTTATGTGCTTAGAAGTTATATTAAAAATTTATAACATATCTTGTTAGAATTTTAGTATAATGAGTATGAATTTATATGCTATGTGTTCAGCATACTATAGATTTACAATTCTAATTACATGTTCAGTGTGTTAGAGTGAAAAATTAACATTTTCCTATTAGCATAAATTCAAACTAAGGATTTTAATTTGATCTTGTGTGTTTTACCACCCAAAACATGTTAGCAGTAATTTTGTCTCATTAAATTTAACAAAACCCGTAAGCTTTTTCTTTCTCTCCGTAGTTCAATTTGATTTTGCAATTTTATGATTTTTTTTATTTCCTATTTGGTCACTATACATCTCAATTTTCTTCTTGTAATTTTGTGCATGTTGTTAGGGTTAACGGGTCTGCGTGCTAAGAGTCTAATTTGCCTCCCTGTGATTTAATCCCTTTATTGCTATAATTGATTTCGTTCTCTTGAGTTTATAGTGATTTTAGGATATTTTAGCTTGTTTATTGATTATTTATGCATTAATTATATACCTTCAGATTTGCATCCCCTGTTTGAGACACGAACCAGTTCCAAGTTCAAACTACATAAGGAACAAAGTCAATATAGGCCTCCAATCTCATTCCCCATGCATCTTAGGGGTTCCAAAAAGGATGCAATTTCCTGATAGATCGGTTAAAAATGCTAGAGGTATCGTGGAAGACTTGGTGGTGCAAGTGAAGAAGTCCATTATCCTGGTAGACTTTGTTATCATGGATGTGGAAGGGACCTCACCTGATGATCAAGGTCATCATGTCCTCCCTGGACGACTATTTATGGATACCACAAGGACAAGCATAGTCGTCCATTATCGCAAATTACCATGGAGGTTTTGGGTGAAAGAGTTGAAGCAAGAGTTTATGGTCCAAATGTATTACCATCCATTTGCTTGCTTGAGGATCACTGCTGCGTTGATTGCATGATGTTTTAGTGGGGGAGGTTTATATGCAAGAAATTATGTATCATGAGCTTGAAGTAGCCCTGACCTTGGACACCATTAGTGGTGAGACTGAGCGAGAAGTGGCTCGCTGCATGCATCTCCTTGACAAAAGAAACTTGATTCTGATGAGATTCATCATACTACACTGTCTTTATCTCGTAGTGTGTCATCCAAAAAGTCCAACCCACCCAAGCATGAATTGAAAGTTCTTCCAAGTCATCTAAAGTTTGTTTGGGGGAAAAGACAATGCTTATCCTGTTATTATTTTTTATAGCCTTACTTCTATGCTGGAATGCAAATTGGTTGAAATGCTTGTGGTATGTAAGGATGCCATTGGGTGGAATATTTTAGATGTCAAAGGAATTAGCCCCTCCAAATGCATGCACCGGATCAAGCTCTAGGATAATGATAAACTCGTTCGCCAACCACAAAGGAGGATTAATCTTATTATGTAGGAAGTTATAAAGAAAGGGGTGATGAACGTCTTAGACAATGTAGTGATCTTACCAGGAGCTGACAGTAAGTTGGTGAGCCCGATCTATGTAGTACCCAAGAAGTCGAGGATCACAGTAGTAAAGAATGACAGAGGAGATATGGTCCTTACCTGGATGACAAGCGAATGGAGAATGTGCATGGACTACAGGAAGCTCAACGCATCCACCACAAAGAAACATTTCACCCTCCCTTTCGTTGATCAAATGTTAGAAAGATTAACCGATCTTGATTTTATTGCTTTGTTGATGGTGTTTTGATTTTTATCAAATTCCCATAGCGCCCGAGGATCAATCCAATACTAAATTCACATGTCCATTTTGAACATTTGCATACAAAAGGACGCGCCTTTGGATTGTGTAATGCTCCAAATACATTCCAAAGGTGTGTGCTCTCTATCTTTTCTGACATGGTAGAAAATTTTATTGAGGTATTTAGGGATGATGTTTCACTTTATGGTTTGAGAAAGGACTATTTTAGGGCACGTGAATTTGAAACAAGGTATTAAAGTAGATAAAGCAAAAATTAGTTGATAGTTAAATTCCCGGGATGAAAGTTTCACTTTATAACTCTCATTTTTGTTTGTTTCCAGTGAAACTGAAATCCAGGTGGTCGGGACCTTTCACTGTTATTCGTACTTTCCCTCATGGAGCAGTGGAACTCCTCAACCCTTAGACTAAAGATAACTTTAAGGTTTATGGTCAACGGGTGAAGCCTTATTTGGCGAGTCCCCATGATGAGGATGATATCGAGAGCACTTTGTCGCACGATCCCACATGAACCAATAAAGTCAAGTCAAGTTAAAGACTATAAACAAACGTTTCTTGGACGGAAACCCAAGGATAAGCTTTTCTCTTTTCTCTTATTTCCCTGTAGTCTTAGTAATTTCTTCTTTTTGTAGGGGGTGTGCGGACCGTGGAACGCAACATTAGAGAGCGTCGGGAGAAGTTTGATCGTTGGAGCCATTTCCATCCACCACCACCACTAGAAGTCTGAAGAATCATTTTGGAATTCTTTTTGAACAATTGGTATTTTTTAGGGGCATTCTCTTTTAGATTTTGAACATTATTTTCATTCGGAGTCTATTATGTATCTTCATCATTTTGTCAGTGTGGCATTCCCCTCACCCTAGGCTAAACATTGGAGGAGTGGTGTTGGTTAGGTTTTGGAAAAGGAGGCATTTGTATGAACTTCGTTGGTTTCTATGTTTAGTGTGTTACTTTTAGTTTATTTGTTTTCTTTTACTAGATTTATTGTGATTTGTTTTTGGTTTTTGTCCATGCTTTGCCTAATCTTCAAATTCTTGTTTATGCGAGTCATTAGCTTCCTTGAGAAGCTAACGACAAATATTCCCTTCGAGTAAGGGCAATTTTGTCAATCCAATACTTACTGTGCAAGTACGACTTTTGCTCACTTTCCTGCCAAAACGATCAGGTAATGTCATATGTTGGGGTTGTAACCTGTATAAATGTGGGTATGTAGCCTTACAGTAGTGCTCATTTCTCTTTCATTTTCGCATTCATGTGATGTATTCATTAAATCCTTGCAAGAAACGACAAATGAATATAAAATTGCACTTTCTCTTCTCAAAGATTGGCAAGATGTAAGCATAAGAGACATCTGTAACCTATATTTATCAACCTCCCCGAACTTAAATCTTTGCTTATCCTCGAGCAAACCTTTAAACTAAAGGCATCCCAACCCTCTATTCTAACTTAATTCTTATGCTACAAGCTCTACAACCACTAATAATATAAAAAACAAACACATCAATACACAAGGTCATTGATTCAAGGAGGATTGCTTGTTTCTAACAACTTGCGAGGTGGGCGCACGGGTCCTAAATTTTTGGTAAACTTTTTTCATCTTAGGCCAGTGGTTTAGATAGTGATTTTATGAGACCCTCTAACCTTTTTCATCTCCCTCGCTTTTTGTCATACCAAGGCGGTTAGAGACTAAGATATACCTTATTATTTTTTTAAGTCCACCATTGCACTCTTTTATAGAAATTTCTACATTGGAGTCTTGAGAGCACTTTTGCATACATCTCAAGAGAATTGTTTTTTTTCATGAATGATGCTATTTTCTTCTTTTTGAGGTAGCATTTTGATCTTTTGTGTGTACATACTTTTGCTACCCCCTTAAAAAAGGTCTATACTTTTTGGCTTATTCGCTTTTGCTTTCACTTATTCCTAGCTTGTCCCGAACTTGTTTAGACTCAGAGGGGATACTTCTAATTGAAGCATACCTCGGAGTTCCTATCCAACCCAGGACTTCATTCAAATTAGTTTTCCTCTACCCATTCCACACTATGTACCACTCGCTAGTTCTTTAACAATCATGCAATCCTTCTTCAAAGTCCATAACCTAATGCAGACGACGTATTATTTTTAACAAGTATGTGCATCATAACTAGTGCAGGAAGTAGCTAAACAAACAGCCTACTCTGATACGACAAACTAAAACACAACATATTTTAAGCAAGTAGTACAAAACCAAATAAAACCGAAGTCCAAATAACTTAAAGGAAATAGTTCAACACAGAATTAAAATAGTTCAAAAGTAAGGCAAAACAACCAGATTGTTCAAACAACAGAATAGATAATGATGATGCACATGCACCCTTGACCTCCACAAACTTAAACTCAACACTGCCCTCATTGGATAGGTAAGTTAAGGAAATAAAAACAGTACTCCTCTGAACCAGCCGGTAGATCTCAATCATATCTTGAGAGGTCAGCTTCATCCCTAGCAACGACGCCAAAAACCTTGTGCTATTGATTTGGTAACTATACATCAACGATGATTGCAACTACACAAGTCATGACAAATATTAAAGTGAATGAGTCGAGTGTCGAACAATGATGATTGAAGCAGATTAGCAGCAACTTTAGCTAGTTTTGCATGCAATTTGTACAAACAATAAATTAGTTTAATACTATACTAACTTTTGAGGCATGAAAATAGTTTAACTAAATGGATCTTTTGTGTTTTTCAGCTTTAACGAACACAAATTAAAGGATACTTCTCTTGGTTAAAGATCTAGGACAGTGACTTCACCTCTACATGCATTCTTAGGGGAACCAATTATCAGTTTACTTATAAGATTCGAAGCTAGTTGTCTGTCGGATTTTGTCTTTCAAACATTAACTCCTCCAGAGATAGCTTATCTTATGCGGTATGTGGGTACTCATCCCTCGAATCTCGCACCTAAGCATACCAAAACTTACTACCTCACGAAATCCTCTATCAACATGGTTGCACTCATTTATCAACATGGTTCGATGTCTTATTCCCTTTTCGGATACAAGAGGAATAGTGAGAGTTGCCTTCCTCAGCATATTGTAAGTTGCAAAGAAAAATACGATAGTTAATCTCCGTGAAAAATCCCTACGACTACTCAGAAAGTAAAATCCCGCCCGAGGAACCCGCGAAGGAAACCAATGTGTGTGGGGAGGGAAGCCTAATTTAACAAAGATATACTCATCCAAGTGTAACAAGCTTTTAAACTGATACACGCTGAGGAGGGAAATGATGTTGAAAGGAAAGGCCAAAAGGCTCGACTTTGAGCATCAAGACCTAGTGTTGCCAAGAAGTATTGAAGGAGTAGTTGCTAGACGTGGGATGGGAAAACAAAAAAGAAGAAAGGTTTTCACTCCCCATTGAAAGAAGGAAGAAATGTCATTATCTTCATCCTCGGACTAGGTTGGAGATACATCCATTAGTTGTCAGAGGGGTGGGAGTTAATTGTGACACGAAAAAAATTAAAGGGACGTACAAACCGAACCTAGCACACTACAAGGAATATGTGAAGTGAGTATACACATTCAGAGCAAGTTGGAAGGGGCCTATATCACAAACACATAGGAAACTCACGAAGTCCACCCTGGAGTTTGGCTTTGAAAATAGAAAAACGTCCCTCCGAGGGTGAAGGATTTGATCCTAAGAAAGGGGGATGGGGATCAATATTAAAATTAGCGGGAATGTGGAACCTAGATCTTATCTTGGCCAACGCCATTTGGTTTACCTTCGAGGCTAGGCCTACAAAGGGTAAGGTGATGACAAGATAATTCATTCGGCAAGAATTTGTTGAACTATCTTGTGGTAAAGTCGATGCGCCTGAGGATGAGCCCACCAGCGTGTTGCTTCAACTCCCCGGCTTCTGAGCCTAAGCTCTAACCGTGGAACCAACTGCTGGAAGATACCCTCAAACCCCCATATTTGCTCGAACTAACCATTATTTACTCGCTCAGATTGTACAAATTCTACAATTATCGGGATTGAAATAGTTTAAATAGAGAACTCGATGGCAGAGGGACGTACCTAAATCCTGAGAGGATGGAGTACTGCAAAGGAAGAAAGAGAACATGTAGGAGACGAACTGATGCAAGGAGAAATCAAAAGACACACAGAAGACGAGGCGAAAAAAAGTATAGAAAGTTCAAGGGCTATTTATAACCCATAAATTTGTGGAATTCATGATGTTGGTAGGGAAAAAGATGGTGAAATCCCACAAGGTTGGCCCATTACGGCTGAAAATATTGTTATGAAATCACGAGAAATTGGCTAAGTCTCAGGCTACCTTGAAGGAAAAACTTGAATGCTCTCGAGTGTCCAGCCTGGAACACGTGCTAAGTGGATCCAAAGGAAACTACTTTGAATCCTGAACACAAATATTTACCCGATTGGAACTGACCAATGTCGTTTGACAAAAGATCACAACCATAGAGCCACCGACATGAGGTTATCAACACAGAGCAACCAAAAGAAAATATAAGAGAATAATGACCGGCGACCACAAGTCGATAACATGTCCTATTGACATGTAAATAGGAAAATGCCAATATACCATGTTCAACTCATATAAATAGGCATGTTCCACTAGTGTAAGGGCCAATCTTTTCTTGTGGTCGTAAGTGGTCACAATGGTTACTACTACGTTGGTTGCTGGAAGAAAGGGGAAATACGGTTCAAACTCATCAATTCAGGGGATTCAAAGTCACTACCAGGTTCATAAGGCGCAGTCAAATCTGGTGCTGATCCGGTATATTCATGAAACTCTGGAAGAATTTTTGGCTTGCGTCTGATTAGCTAGTTGGTGATGATGGCTCATTTTCTTCTCCACTCGCAGGGCTCGCACATTTACCGATGGGCGGGGAGCAATTGATAATCAAACCGATTCCAAGGGGGGTTTCAGATCAAGAGTGTCATGAGTGGAATAAGGAGTTGATAGAGCTTTCTCTCTAGTTGACAATACTTCTTATCCCCAAATTGTTCCTAGTGTGGCATACCTTCCTTGAATTAGCCACTTGCTCAACCATTCATTTACTGAGCTATTTTTTGAAATTGGAGTCCTTTTTGGCTATATGAGCGTGAAAGTTCAACGATCGAAAGATGCCTTCTTTAGCTAAAAGAGAGTTTATTCTATTCGTTTTGCCACTATATTTGAATGAAATGAAAAGCCTACTCTTGCATCTTCCATTCGTGGGTCTGCTGCTTACAACTCTTGATAGTTGCTTCGTTCCAGAGTGACTATGATGTAGTATAGGGAATGAGTTTAACTGAAAGAAGAGAAAGTGCCATAGCGACTCAAGTAAAAGTACTATAAATCTCACTATACGGATTACTTCTTGCTTAAGAAAAGAACAAGAAAGAAGAAATACTAGGAATCACATGGGATTTCTGAAATTAAAGCCCATCTAAGCTAACGAGAGGGAAAGGCCCTGATGCCAGGTCTTAATAGTTAGGCATTTCTTCTCATTTGTATTTGCTACAGTTAAGCCTCCGTCAACTCTTATTATATTCAAACTTGGAGGTGATTGAGTCTGTATTCCAGCAGGACAACTTGTCAAAGAATGGACTTGTTGGCAAAGTACTATTTATATTCATGTTGTTGAGTTTTGTTATCTATGGAGGAACATATTGTGAATATGAGTCTATCATTCTTAGTCATGTGAAGCATTTGTTGCTGAGTTTCTGTACCGTATTCAATTTCTTTCTTATTTGATTGGACGTTTGTTTTATCAGATATTTTAGATTGTTCTTGGGATGAATTGCGACTTAGAGGTGGCTGTTCTAATGCGTCTTCCCTATTTCTTTCTAACAAAAAGTTCTCAGCTTTTGCCTTGTTTTTTTGTTTTGATGGGGCAAAAATTCATTAAAGAGGAAAATATGTACAATGTTCATAATACATATAAGAATACATCACTAAGTATACAATAAGAAGCTATGTAGTGATCATTGTGCTTCTATATACGGTGATCTAATAGGATGGGGGTCGGAAGAAGTAATCATGTGACTGTTAGCTATGCAGGCTACCATGTGATAGCAACAGGAGTCTTTACCTTGCTAAAAAACGAGCTCGTCCTGTGTACCTTATAGTGTCGCGGCATAAAGATTGTTGCAACAATTCCATAAGCAAAGACTTATGGTAGTGCAACATTAATCTACTAGCTTTCAACTATGCAGGCTGCCGGAGGCTACAAGTGTCTTTACTGAAGTAGTTAACCAAGCTCTGCTTGTTAACCTTATAGCATCATAGTCTAGTGATATTCTATCAACCACATGTGCTCTACTTTCTTCCTTATTGATGTTCTAAGTCTGTTGCAGAATCTTACAAATGCAAATTGATAATGCTTTCACAACATTCTCATGAGAAGTGAATGATAATGTAGTATTCATCTTGCCAACCAATATGAGGTAGATATTCTTGAAAGTATCTGGTTAGGTTCCACCACAATAAGGTTTGCATCCTACCCGTACCTTCGAAAAATAAAGAGACATTAATCTTGGACAAGAGAACAACAAAAAAATGGGGGAGGACATGGAGTTGTTCTGTTGGTATTGCCAAATGCAGGTGAGTTGTATAGGTTCTCTGATGTATGGAACTTAGTGGAGGCTCCTGTTTACACCCTGCAGATAGTAAAGAAGGGTGGAGCATGATTAAGAAAGCAGAAAGTCAGCGAATGTGGCCAACTTTATGATTCACAATATTTAAGGTTCTAACTGGTCCACTACTCCAGAGATTCCGCTTTGTAGAATGTAAACCTGCGCTCTAGTTTTCACATGCTGAACCTCATACATGTTTCTGGCCTTAAAAGCTAGTATGCTGTAGAGTAAGATAACAAATGGTCAGTTCTTTTTGCCTTTATCCATAGACAAGTTGAATGCTGTATGATTTGAGTAATCCGTGAAGTGTTGATATCAGCTGCTTGAAAGTGTACTTCATTTCTTGTTTCCAAATCTGTCAAGCTGTAGAAAGCCATATAGACTTCCATGCAAATGTATTGACACTGTGTGGTCTTATAGCGCAGAATTCATGCAATGTTGGTGCCTGCATCAGATTTTGTGGAGCTCCAACTTTACTCATTATCCATTCATATATTGCATTCCAAATCTTCAAAAAAAACGAGCAATTAGTGAATAAATGAGTGATAGATTCCTGTTCGTTACTTGATTGGCAGAGGATACAGGTTAGGTGTTGTTCATCCCTTATGATGTTCCTTTTCAATAGTTCAGTCTTGAAAGGTAAGGCATTTTGGAGTGATTTCCATCCGAAGACCATTATCTTCTTAAGACTTATCTTGCTCTAGACCTTGTGTAGGAGTGTGGCTTCCTCAGGGGTGTAAGGTATATGTAGGGAGCTGATAATCCTCATGTAAGTAGTGTAGAAAGTATAGTTGCCCTCTTATCTCTGTCAAATATATAACTGTCCGCTCTTTGATATACCGGAGATATACCTGCAGAATTGCGTTAAGGTCAACAAAATTAGTTTGTTCAAACTCTCACAATGGTTTGCGCCATATCCAGTTCCATCTCCAAACATTCTTAAGCCAGTATCCCATATCCCCAATGCAAGTATCTTGATTTACTGAGATCCTGTATAATCTTGGATATCTTGCAGCTAATGGAGAGTGAAGATGCCCAGGATCAGACCATATATGATGTTTAACCCATTGCCTTAACTTAGTTTTACATTTCGGCAGAACGGAAGAGAGTTTTCTATATCCTTCATGTTCTTCCACCAGGAGGATGCTTGAGATCTAATCAGTCTTCTGCTCAAGATGGCTATTGACAGCTTCAACTCACTCAGACCACCTAATTCCAGTACACCTCTTTGTCCATATTTAGAGCGCAGTATATCCTTACCAAGCTCTTTTCATCAGAAAGAATTCTTGCACACCACTTACCAAGCATTGAAGTATTAAAGGCTTGCAAGTTGCGAATACCAAGTCCCTCTCTTTCAACTGGTGTTGTGATCTTGCTCCATGAAAGTTAGATCCTTCTTATATCTTTGTTGCAGCCCCAAAAGAAGGACCTCATTATGGAATTCAGTTAGTTAAGAACCACCACTGGGGCTTTGAAATAACCAAAGAAGTGTACAGGTAGAACAGCTAGGACGACATTCAGAAGAGTCATTTTCCCTCCACTGGATATGTGTTGATTCTGCCAAAGATTTATTGTCCTGCTATACTTCTCAATAACTGGCGTCCATGTAGTTTTCTTCCTTGGGTTGGCTCCTAGAGGCAGACCTAGATAAGCCCTCTCCAGCTATCAAGTATAGGAAAAGGGAGAGCAGATATCCTTTCCTTAAGCCTCTCTTAGGTCGGAATTTAGATGTTGGACTTCCATTGATTAGAATGGAAGTAGATGCAGAATTGGGCAGCTCTTTGATCCAAACAATCCAGATTAGAGAGAACCCCGTATGTATCATAATATCTTGAAGATAATCCCAGTTAACCATGTCAAAAGCCTTCTCAAGGTCAACTTTAAGAATAAGTACTTTTTTTTTTCATATCATGCTGAGCTTCATCCGCAACAAGCACCATCTAAGAGTTTTCTTTTTTTAATTAACGCCATCTGGGCTGAAGCAATGATATCACTTATGATGGGGCTAATTCTTCTAGCCAAGACTTAAGATAATCTTAGGGATTACTCCTATAAGTGTAATAGTCCTAAAGTCATTGAAGTAAAGTGGCAAATCTGTTTGCAAGCGGTGTGATGTGGGCTGCATTACTACTCTGACCAACTTACCATTTTTGTAGAATTCTCTGAATAGTTGGCATAAGTCATCCTTCATTAGGTGTAAGAATTTCTTCATAAACTTGAATTTTAATCCATCTGGACCCGGACTTTTATTCTGACCACACTCAGCTATGGCATGCAGGATTTCTGCTTTATTGAAAAGCATGATCAGAGTTCTTTGAGCCTCTTCACAGAGGCTTTTAAAGTTCATGCTGCTGATCTTAGGCCTAGACAAATTAATTTCAGTGAATCTCTCTTAAAAGTGCTTCTTGAAACTGTTTTTGATCAAGGCACGATCTTACAACCAATTATTGTCATCCCAGATTCCATTGATGGTATTTTTTATTTTATTTCTCTTCAGGCATTAATGAAAGTAAGAGCTGTTGACGTCTCCCTGCCTTAACCAGTTGACTCTTGATTTATGGACAACTACACTATTGAATTGCTTGGTAATCTTATCAAGTTCATCTCTGAACTGGATGTTGAGGATAGAAGATGTTGCAATGATCTATTCACTGCTTGCACTCTCATCTGCCAGCTTCATGTCAAGGCACTTATTCAAAATTTCTTATCTTTTTTATTCCAGATTCCGAAGAGCAGCTTGGTATCATTTTTTAATGCCTGATCTGAGAGCCTGCAGTTTAGTTTTAATTCTGTAACTGGCATAACCTTATGTGAGTGTATTATTCCATATATTCTCTACCATTTCCGCATAGCTTCTGTCCTCCAGCTTGCAGTCCAAAACTTTGAGAGGTTTTGGGCCCCAGTTTAGAGTATTAAAGGTGAGTCTCACGGGATAATGGTCAGAGTATTCCCTTTGAAGACCAGTTTGTAGCCAATCTGTGCCTTGATTAAGACATATCATCGCATAAGAATCTGTCGAGTGTCCTCATTGATGAGAAGGAGTTCAGGTATCACATATATCTTTTTCTTTCCATTCTCAGGTCCATTAGCTTTAGATCATTGACAAATTGCCTGAAGAGGGTTATTTCCTGGTCATTCTGATGGATGGTTGAGCCCTTCCTTTTACTTGCATCAAGAACAACATTGAAATCATCCATCAAACACCACTTTTGTCCTCCTTTACCTGTATGTAGGTATCTTGTATTCTGCCACTGAATCTGTTTTTATGTTAAGTGTCGGGGACCATATACATTCAGCATATTAGAAATAGTTCCTTCATTTTTCCATAGACCAATAACACCTAATATACCTTCAGCATCCATGACAGAGTTTCTAATGAATTTGTTCTTGTCCCAGATGCAAAGAAGTCCCCCAGATTGTCCTTTAGAACCATGATATACCCAATCAAAATCTGAATCCTTCCATAGATAAGCACACATTTTAGCTACAATAGTGTCCATTTTAGTCTCTTGTATGCTGATAAAATCTGGCATTTTAGTAGATATTAGACGCTTTAATCTCTTCTTCCTTCCAGGGCTATATAAGCCTCTCACATTATAGGTTAAGATCTTCATAAAAAGATTTTGCCATCTCCTTTCTTGTTTCTTCTAGGTGTTGCAACAGTCTGGGATTTTCTATTTATGCCATTCATTTGTATCAGACTTTGCAGTGTTTCTTCCGGATGTGGGCCATAAGTTATGCCTAGTTCACAACCTATTTCCATAATAGCTTCAGCTTCATCCCTTAGATGATTGTTTGAAACTGCATACCCTGGAGATAGTTCGGATTGGTCAGGAGAGTGTTGCTGCATAGTCCTTACCCAATCATTATTGCTTGATCTTTGGTTTTTTCCAGTGTCACTTCCTTTCTACTTTGGCATCTTGTTTAGGCCCACCACCCTGACTCTTTTTTGTTGTCTTTTTCTTAGGAATGGTGGTGTGATGGCCTTCTTTTTACAGAGGTTCTGCCAGTAGAGGTGGGAAGTTAGCAGCAAAGTTGAGTTCAGAAGATGCTTCTGGAGATGCCACTTCTGTATGGGGTATTTTTGGTTCTAATACCTTTAGAATAGGTATTGATGCATTCAGGGCTCCATCCTCTGAATTGCTAGTTTGCTCTTTGGCTATATCACTATGCTCCCTTAATAAACAGTCTTCAAGGCTTTGGACTTGGGGAACATTTTGTTCCACTAGATGATCCGATGCGGGTAATTCAATTATTGGATCAGGAGTCTCCAGTATGGTTTCCTCAGCAGTATCACTAGGTAGGGGGTCTAAGTCACCATGATATCAAGCCATTGTAGGCCACCAGTTCAGTCTAACAGGAGACCAGTATCTATCTTCCTTCATGCTGTTAGATGGTACTTTTGCTGCCTGATGGGTACCTTTAACTTGTGTAATAGATTCGTGGGTATTTGATACAAAAACCGAGATCTTTTCCATTGCAGGCTGGGAGACAGAAAGATCAGATGAATAAGCATCAGAGTTATGGATACTATCCAGGCTTGAGCAATCTTGAGAGTTGTGTGAGCTCATATTATAGAGCCATGAATTCATCTCAAATTTCACAGTGCTTAGTACTCTCACAGAAAGAGTTAGTGGTTTTCCTTGTATGACTATGCTTAGTAGAGGCTTGATAACCGGATTCAGATCAGTCTACATGAGCATTTGCACAGCTTCCAAGTATATATGCTTAATGGAACAGTCATCAATCTTGATTACATTTCCTAATGCTGCTCCAAGTTAGTCCATAATAGATTTGGTCTAGTATCTAAGTAAAAGACCATAGATCTTAATCCACCTTGCATTAGGAATTCGAATAGCCTCATCAACCCAAGGAAAAATGACATCTAACCAATTCAATGACCACATACTGTCATTTTTTTATCAAGTTATGCAGATCTTTTTCATCTTCTTCCCATAATAATATCTTTGACGATTGAAGAGGGCTGACTATAACATTTAGGCAACCTACAGATTTTAACTCCAATTGTAAACCTTTCCCGTCAGTACCTTTATGCAAAATACCCACATAACCAGATTTCAGCCAACAGGGTTCATTATCAGTAGAGATGATCAAGGGGTGAACTTCTTCCACATTCTGAGACAAAGACAGGCCATTCTCTGTCTTAGCTTTTTCATGCTCCTTGGTAGTTGAAGCGCACATAACAGGGCAAGGATCCTTACTAGTTGACGCAACTTTTGTGAGACTTTTTGATGCAATAATCTTGAGAACTGATGCAAGCTTAGATTTCATAGATAAGTGGGACTGCTGAACATACCTTTTCCCAAAGGCTTTAGGATATCTAGCGACGTTAGCTTGTAAACGATATGAACCTATCCACACATTGTTTATCTTGACAAACATTGATTCCATATTCAGAGGGTGTACAAAGTCAATAAAACCAAATAGAAGGCCTTGCCAACTTAATTTTTGAGCTATTTTCAAGTTTTGCACCATTATGTCTGTTGAGAATCTTCAGAACTGATCAGATGTACATTGCTCAGGAAATTTCGTAATGAAGTATGTTAGTCTCGTGGTTTTAGCAGGTTTAGTGGCCTTCTCAATGATGATTCTTGTCCCTAAACGCTCATGAATTGGAATGGGATTTTGTTACCGAATTACATCTCTATAGCTTTGTCCCTTACTTATCTAGGATGCCAAAAACATAGGCTTTTTCCTCGCCTTGATTTCGGCTCTTTGTAGCTTCTTCCGTTGGTGAGCCGGATGAGTCAACATGGTATTGAATCAGTGGGAGGAGACAAGGGAGAGGTTGGGTGGTGAAACTTTACTCACCATCAGCAGCAACATACCTCTCTGGAGGTGGGAGATGATTGTAGAATGGAAGGATGAAGGTGGATAAGTGACTCCACGGGCGCATGACGCATCCCCGGGGAGAAGGGAACGAAAGGATGTTTAGGTCCTAGAGTATGGTAATGAGAGGAACAGGGGTGAGGGGTGAAGGAGAGAGTGGCTATCTGACAGAGTTACTGTTCATGCAGGCGGGAGAGAAATGCAACTTATATTTTTTCACCTTTTGCTTATTGACCCATCAGAATTAGAAGATATTTGATTCAACAATATTATTATAATTATGAAAAATTAAATGGTATACTGATATTATCGATAGAGGCACTGCCCCCACCCTACCGCACCCCACCCCACCCCACCCTAACCTAATTTCTTAGCAACGTAAACTCTACCCTTTTGTTCCAAGAATATGTGTATTCCCCTTCCCCGCTTGGAGCAAAATTTTTTACTCCGCTCCTGGTTATCAGTATTATGATTGATAATATTGGTACCATTTGAATCGGTATTTATTGTAACAGATATTCATATCAAAAAGACATAATGGGTATTTGCAATACCGCTACCGATATTCTAAATATTGATATTGCTAATATGGTATTAATATTTTTGATTTTTTTTATTCAAACTTCTGGTTTTTGAAACCTCCAGTTTTTAAAATCTTCGGTTTGTAAAACCGCCGGTGTTAGCCGGTCCGAAAACCGAGGTTAGCCGATTTTCGATTTAAGATGCCCATGTCTAATCACAAGTATCCTAATATGATTATTTGGGCTCAGGTTATTGGGGCCTGCAGTTAGCTCGGGAAAGATCTGCTCTAGGCCCATTAAATCATATCCCTCTTTCTCTCCATTCTTTCCAGTTTCATCCTCAACGCAAATAAATGTTATTTTTCTTTTCTCTTTTACTTGCGACATATGTTAAATCCCTAATCTACTGAATCGAAGTTTCTTGTCAAAACATTTGAATTCTCGTGATTTTGATTCGGGAGAATCGCTCTAAAAATGGAGTGCGTGGTACAGGGAATCATAGAGACAAAAGTAAGA
>JAOWBN010042876.1:0-21524 GCA_028565015.1 Pinguicula moranensis
AACTTCACTGATTTGTATCCAAACTTGTATCAAAACGTAGATCTACTCGTGAGGATAAGAACTATCCGAACAGAAATGCAATACTGCGGCTCAATCTCGTCGGAAAGCGCGAAGTTTGCCGGCGAGAATAGTAACAGAGCTAGGGTTAGTCGAGAGAGAGAAAACCAAAAGTCTCACAGAGAAAATCGAGATAAGCAATTGAATAATCCACAGTAACCGATGCAAACAATTTATATTTCTGACAAAATTGATCACCGTTGATCTGTAAAGATCAACGGCCTCAATTTTAAGTTGATTAAATGCAAAACACATTTGTAACTGCTGAACTTCTCGAGAAAGTATAGAAGGAGATAATGACAGATGGACGGCCAAATTACTACCAAAACACACTATCTGTTAAGAAAATTGCAATCAATTTTTACGCATAATGCAACAACTTAATTGACAAATAATTTTGGTATTTTACACTTCAACAACCTTCTTAAAATAAGAACCAGTAGTAGAATGTTGGGTGCGGAAAACTCTCATTGTTTATAAAAGCTGCTTATAATCCAATTATAATTTTAAGAAACCTGCGCAAAACAGGTCCTATCAACTCCGCCACTAGTCCACGGACCATATAACTTGATTATAATGGAATGCTTCACAGGCTCTCTTTCTATGTTATCTTGTTTGACTACGTGAGTACGGGACATGAATTCTTATGTGCTTTATTTTGCAACTCTCTCAAACTACTACTGTTTGTGCGGGATCAAGAATAGTAGATGATGATTGAACTTTGATAATAAAGCGGTAAAGCAACTTTAGTGGTAAAGTTGAGGTCTGAGTTCAATAACTTGATGCACCAAGACTTGCCTCTAATAAAATATCCTACACAGAGATACTTTTGGGTAGGGTGCGTGCTTATTTATATGCATTTATTAGTCACTCTTTACTGTTATGACGACAATGGGATAAGAGGGGGAGACAATAAATTAGGTCACTTTGTCAAATTTGTTGGTTTGAGCATATTAGATTGGGTTGGGCAGCATCTCATCTAGTGAGTATTCAATATTGTGATATAAATTTAAAGAGTTAAATAGGTCAAATCAATATATTAATAAGAGAATAACCAAGCATAAAGTTGAAAAATTGAGTAAAGAGGGATAATGAGCTTTTATTTGATGCATTTTAGATTTTGAAATAAAGAAATAAAAAATATTTTCGAAGATATCATTGAGGACTTTTGTATCACCGTAATTGTCTTCGTCTCTTTCGTTGGTATACATTTTCCTCCAATTTATGCACCTAATTAAGATAAAGCAAATGATATTTTATTTTTATTTTTTCACAAATAGCCAGCATAAACAACTTTAAAAATTGGAATTTGGTTTATCACAAATCTATCAAAATATTAAACTGTAAAAAATAATTATATTAAAAAATCATAAAAAAAATATTAAAAAAATTATCCCAAAAAATATGAAAACGATGTATATTAGAATTGATAAATCGCTATCAAGATTTTATGGTGTAGTGATTAACACTTTGGATTTTGAATTGAGTTACCTTAGTTCGACTCCCAGTTGAACTCAAGGTTAAAGATCTTGCTAAATTCAACTTTACCCAGTGTATTTCCAACTAAGTTGGGGTGTGGGGGGTCTGATGTACGCGACCTTACCTTTGTAATTATACAAATAGGCCATTTCCGTTTCGCGACCCAGGCGGGTATCGATCCCTGGACCTCACAATTGTGAGGTGTAGTTGCTTACCACTTGAGCTACCAGCCACATGAAACCCTAAACTTTAAGACCTAAATATCTAAAAATTTAAACCCTAAACCTCAAACCCTAAAACCTACGGACCCTAAACATAGACTTTTTATAACAAGTATCACGAACGGTATCAAACTTGGTGTCAATATAACGCTCCCCTATATATATATATTAGATGTCTCGTAACTCCTATCAAGTGATCTGCTACGCAACTCAAATAGTTACAGATATTATTAGGAATAAAAATATACTCCAATTTATAAGAAAATAAGATTTGGTATTAATTTTTTAAGGAGAGTAATTCATATTTATCTTATAAATGACAATTTGTGCATACCCTTCAAAAATTTATAAAAAATATAAAAAAGAATAATAAAATACATAAATAATAATAAAATAATAATAAAAGGAGAGGTGGGGCTGGCATAGGTCTGCAAAACCTCATCACATTGCAATCCCTACTTATAAGTTGACCCACATACGCCGCACACGGGCCAAGTTTAATGGATAGGGTCTGTTAAATTTTTTACATGCTATCAGAGTTGATAAGACTTAATAATCCAACAAAGATCCAATGAACTTTGAAACCCAAAGTCACACAAGTCCAACCATTAAAACAATAATGGACTTGTGAGCCTATTGCTTGACTATATAAAAAACATTGATATGAAACCCTGGGCCTGTGTTGCTAATAGTATAAGCCCTCATTATGAAAGTAAGTATCAACTGGCCTCACTCAATGAACTTGAGGGGGTGTTATAGTTAAATATGCTACATGGATTAAGAATACAAATATAATCCAACTTATAAAAAGATATGATGTTACAATCAATCCGTACTAAAATTTTAATAATAGTAACTCATATTTAAGTTGGCCTGCACATACACTCCTACGTCGACCCATGCCAACAAAGTTAAGTATGCTGAATCTTTACACAGGGTACATGCATATACAAAACAATATCAACAGCCCGAACTGGTTTGAAATAGAAACGAAAGTAGTATTGATTAGGTTTGGTTGATAGAACGATGAACAAGAGAAGAGACCTATACGAGGTTATCCACCACCTTGTCCAAACAACACACACGACTTTCACAATACAATAGTCACACAAATTCTTATTGCCCAATGCTTGCTTAGAACATTGGACAATTATTAACTCAAACAACAGACGAAGATAAATAAAATAAAATAAAATAAAAATCTCCTCACTCGCTACAGTCTTCCCCATTAAAACCTCCTATTCCATCCAAACCAAAAATTTTAAGATCCTCACGCTGAATCTATTGAACTTCGAAATCCATAATCTGGTCACCCATGGACGAGTCCAGATGATATGGCCATCAGGAGTATGGCTGCATCCTTCTCATCCTCAGGGAACACTCTGTGAAATGACAAACTTTGGCTTAGACTTATGAGGAAATCCTCAAGGTTCAGCTTCTTGGGTCTGCCGGCGGTGTTAGCAGCCACAGCCGCAACCAATTTGCACCGCTTCTTGAGCCGAGAAGAGTGACCATCTTTCCCAATATTCTCCTTGTGCTGCAACTTGATCTTTATACCAGGTGGATGATATGATGTGGCCGCAGCCGTGTTGCCGGAGGTCGCAGTTGCCATGGCCCGCCTAGCCTTCCTTTGCCTGATCCCGCATGCATTGCAAAGTGACTGCCAACAACAGGAGAACATGAAATCTTGTTAAACTTGTTGATCACAAGAATAAAATACTAAGGGAGATTGATCCAGAATCATCTGTTGAAATGAAACATTTTTTGCACCTTTGGTCCTTTTGGCCCGCTTCTCCAAAGGGGTGTCTTTGTTGTGTTGCAATCGGTGCAAACCCTTACGGGGTTGTTGTTGTTGTTGTACGTAGATGGATATGTGTTGCTGCCTAAATCAGATGATGATTCCATCTTGTGATCCTCTTTGATTCCACTCCTTTTCTTCATCCATTGGTCATTCTCCTTCTCACCCTGATGGGGTTGCTTACTGAGAGTAAATTTGAAGCCGCTGGTAACTTTGTTGCAAGGGGATACAACTCCACCTACATGACCAGCCGCAAGAGCTGCCTAAAGCGGGAAAAAAACGTTTCAAAGAGATCACTAACAAGGAATCACGATCAATACTTTTTCGTGCTTCTATACATAATATTATCCTGATTGTACCTCGTGATTGAGAGTCTCACATATCTGTCGCTCACAATATCTTTGGTGATCTTCAATTGTATGATTCAATCGAATTGCATATGATGAAGCCGAAGATGACAGAATGATTCTTTGATTCTGTGCAAAAGTGTGGTAATGTTGTCGCATATCATGATCCTCCTTCACTTGATGGACAGGGAAATGTGAAGTAGGCGCGTTCAGTTTCATGGTGGTTGAAGAGAACGAAAGAAAGGTCCGATGGAGTCAAGCTCCGCATGTCTTTTAAAATTGCAGGGCTGCGGAAGACATTCACGTGACTTGATGACAGCCAAACAAACAGAGGACAAAAAGACAAACAAAAAGGAAGGAGCAGAATGCTACCACTCGAACAATGGAATGGACAGAACCCTATCCTTGAATAAAAATCACAACAGAAAATTGCACGCCATACTAGATTTTACAGAGGCCAAAGTAAATTTTCTTGGGAAGGAGTTGGGCAGTTTTGGTCATTGATAAAAGATGAACATTTGATTAAAGTAACGGCGGATCGTGAATCACTAACTGATGAGGCCAAGTGGATATATAGCATACATTACATCAAAGTGTCTGTTGTTATTCATTTTTGGAATGGTGGACTCAACCTTTATTTTTTTTAGATAAGAAACATTTTATTCTCCAAAAAAATTAAAGAATTACAAATAGATTTGCCACTATAATTATATAATTTCATACATAATTATATAATTACAAAATAGATTGGCCACTCTAATTATATAATTTCATACATAATTATATAATTTCATGTATACAAATCGTCGAGTCCATAAGAAAATGTTCTCTGCTTCTTTGCGTGAATTTAGAGCCAGCTCTGAGCTATCACTTCTTCAAGAACAATTTCTGATTTGGCTTCTTAATTTAATATAGGAACATTTCTGTATAATCATATATTTTGCACGCTATGTATATATATAGATCTTTTTGCAGGAAAGAAAATGTTTTTGAATATTTTATTTATTTATTTGAATAATCTATCCCAAGTTCTGAGAATAAACTTGTTCAAGGCAGCCCAAAAAAGCATCAGACAGACAATTCTGATAACCTAAGTGTTGCCAAAAAGGCCTTAAATGCCTTTGCAGGCAAAGGACAGCAACACCTCCCACATCCCATATTATCATTCATACTTTATCTTCAACTCAGGTTCTTTGTTTCGACTTCACCAAAAGGATAGCAAACAATTAAGAGACTTCTTATATTGTCTAGTACTTGATCTCATTGCATTATGAACCGGGAAGGCAATCCTAGAGTTACGGCTTCCTATCAAGTTACAAAAAAAAAAATACCGAGAGATATCTTATGATAACAAGACTTGACAGAGTCTCCTTGAATTCTCAAAATTGCAACAAATTATGTACGTAAGTTAAAGTGCTCGTGGGATAAAGAATAAAAAACTGGACATAATCAATTCATACAATTGCAACGGTTCAGTGGCCATCACTGTGTGGCGAATGTTGTTTACACTTTGAAGAGATAGAGGTAACACTTTGTACGGACTCTATTGTAGTTTTTTTTTTTTGATACCATGGTGTCCGGAACCATTTCTTGTCTGACTAATACATGGGATCCATGTACGAACTGTTGTAACAATCAATACACGTTGATAGATTGGCAAACAAACATTGAATGTAGGCAGATAAACATTGAATATGGAAGCGTGAACAAGTATTGAATATGGAAGCATAGAAGCATGGCAGAAAAAGCGTGCACGACTCATTTATTGAACGCACGCATTTGTATTGAAATCATTGTAATCGTTATACTCCTCCTCTATAAAATGACTCCCAATGTAAGGAAACATAAGTATTAGAAGATTTAATACAGACTGTATATCCGATTTCTTGTCGCGTTTTCATTTTACAATTTGGTATCGGAGAAGGTTTAGGCCAAACCCTAATACACATTTTGTCTTCGCCACTTCCGCCCCGATTCCGGCGCTGTTACTGCTCCTCCGATGCCGGAACCGGTCCCAAAATGTTGCTCATCTCCTCCTCTACCATATCTGCTCAATACCCGACGTTTTTCCGGCCACCACGCGCCGTCGCTGAAAAATGTGACCTGTGGCAATTTTCCACGATTTTTGGGCGCATCTGGCATTAGAATCGCCGGTTTGCGATCTTCACGAGGAGAGCTTTCTACACGTAGGTCGCACGTTGCCGCCGTCGCTGCCACGTGCCGCCATCGCCACCACGTGTCGGAGCTCGGAGATAGATTTTTCATCTTGGTTTGCTCGTCGCAACTGTCCTATCAATTTTAGTTGATTTTGTGATGTTTAATATATATTCGTGTTTTATCGGATATAATGAATTATTTGATTAGATTTATCTTATTTGCCTAAACTTGGGAATCCAATTAGACATTGTTGATGTTGTTTGTGGATTGCGTATTGATGATGGAGTATTGAGACATGTGATTTTTCATGTTATTGTGTTATGTGGGTTGTGTTATTGCTGTGATCAGTTGTGATTTGAGCTGCCGTGTGAGGAATGTCAGGGATAGGCAACAATGCAGTTAAACAAGGATTAGAGGTCATGAAGAACATTAATCCTGAGGTGCTCGAAGCCTTGGCTTGGGCTCATAAAAGGAGCGAACACTTCAACCTCGGCCATTTTCCCTGCCGCTGCTCCGATCAAACTTGATCTTCACTAATTTATTTGAAACTTGATGGATCGGCTACATATTTTAGCTGGTCTCGCAAGATTGAGACCACTTAGTAAGGTGAAGCCTGGATGACTTCCTGAGTGAGTGCGAATCAAGAAGTGATATATCTTCCACTACAAAGTGGAAAGTTACTCATGCTCAGTTATATATCTTCCACTACAAAGTGGAAAGTTACTCATGCATTTGTTGCTTCTACTGTTGATGGCCTTAGCTTGGTGAGTGCGATGTGGGCTAGTCTGAAGACCACCTATTCCGGAACAGAAAACCAGATAAGGTATTTCAGCTTCAACTGGAGATCGATGTAGAGGTCAAAGGGGAGAAGTCTATTCAGGAATATTTTATTTGCTTGAAGCGATTGTGGGGTGACATGGACCACTATGACCTGTTGTCCAGTTGTAGGGACTCGAAATGTAAAATGCGACAACGTTTTGAGAAAGAAAGGACCATGAAATTCTTAACGGATCTAAATTCGATATTTCACTCGAGGAGATCAGTTTTATTGTCCCAGCCAAGATTCCATCACTGGATGAGGCTATTGCAGCTATGATTCAAGTGGAGAGTGAGATAAAGATACATCTACGCCAAGTGTAGTTTAGGTGCGAAGGCGTTAGCTACTGCTAGTTCTCGGATACATGGTGTCCAGGGGGAGACTCGCAGTTGTTATTAGTGTGGGACGGCTGGTCACTTAATGGAGTCTTGTCCGAATATGTCCCGTGAGAGAGATTCTGGAGGTAGAGGTAGATGTGGAGGTAGAAGTAGAGCTCGTGGAGGTAGGAAAGGTGATTTTAGTGGTGGTGGAAGAGGAGGCTATAGCACAAACTTGACGGTGGATGGTGATGAGGAGGAGAATATGGGGAGAGCTGTGTTTGTTGAGGAAGATCACGCATTCTTTGACGTACTCCTAAAGAAACTCAAAAGCATGAGGATAGACATTGATACATCTACCCCATCTGGCTTCTCTTGTAACGTTGGTTTGGCCTCAAGTTTCACAGGTATGTGTGACTCACTAGCCTGACATCCTTTCCTACTGCTGGCTCGCCAGATTGGATCATTGACTCTGGAGCTTCTGGACACGTGACGGGTGCTGCTAGGGAGTTTAGCTCCTATACTCCTTTAGCAAATCCGTTGAGTGTTAATACAACCGATGACACCAATCGGCCAGTAGTGGGTAAGGGTATAGTGCATTGTACCAACACTTTGACTTTGTTCAAAGTTTTGCATGGTCCTTCGTTTCCCGTTAACCTCCTCTCTATAAATGCCAGTATTAATCAATTAAATTGTACTGTATTGTTTGATATACCTCAGATGATCTTCCGGAGAAGAAGACAAACATGATACTTGGGACTGAGACATGGCGTAGTGACTTGTGGTAGATGGATCGGAAAGGATTAGACTCATCCCTTTCATCCATCATGGAGAGAACTGAAGGAGACAACACTGTGGAAGACTTAATGCTTCATCATGGAAAGACCTGAAGGAGTACTTGCAGCCACATTTCTGATAAACCGGATACCATCTCAAGTGTTGGATTGGAAGTCTCTATTTCAAATTTGGAATGGTATAAAAGGGGACACTATTCAGTTGAGAACCTTTTGATGTGTATGTTTTGTACATGATAATAGGCAAGGGGTTGGAAAGTTGGATTTGAGGGCTATCAAGAGTGTGCTTTTGGGATACTCTTCGACCCAAAAGGGATATGTGTGTTGGAGTCTAATTGAGCGGCGTTTGTTTGTAAGTATGGATGTTACATTTCGAGAGCATGAGTCATACTTCCAGCAGGGGTCATACTCACCTCTTGAGGGCTCGTCTGATAGTGTATGACAAGAGGGGAAGAATAATAGTAGTAACAGCAAAATTGAGAGTAGTAGTGATAAGGGGGGACATGTGATAGTACGAGTAGGAGACATTTCTTGTCCTTTATCGACAAGTGAGTCGGGTACAATAGAGAGCAAGATTTTGAGCCAGGGGGAGACATCGTTGGTATATACGAGACAATATCCTCATACTCGTTGGCAGATGAGAGAGAAAACTAGAGAAGTTCCAGAGTCACTTGCACAAGTCTCATGTCCTAGGTCCTTTCCTGCTTCGATTTCGGGGGCACCTTCATCTTCAGGTGATACTCCTTCTACTACTAATATTCTTATTCCTCCTACTGATATTTTTGCTCATGATATTACTGTTAGGAGTACCACCCCAGAAATGCAGGGGTTCCACCAAACAGATATGATTTTTCTCCTGATAGGTTTTATCCCCATGACATTGCTAATTCTATCTCGTACTCTTTTATACTTCCTGAGCAAGGAGCATTCATTGCATCTTTGGAGATTGTCTCTATTCCTAAGTGTTGACAGGTGGCTAAAGCAGACTCAAGAGGGAAAGAAGCAATGATAGAGGAGCTTGAGGCTCTTACAAAAAATAAGACGTGGCATTTTGTGCCACTACCACCTGGTAAGAAGGTTGTTGGTTGTAAGTGGGTGTTTACTGTGAAGCAGAACCCCGAGGGCAGAGTGGAGTGCTATAAGGCACGATTGGTAGCAAGAAGATGTAGTCAAGTGTATGGGATTGATTACAATGTGACATTTGCATCCGTGGCAAATATGAGCACAACCAGATCTTTGGTCTTTATAGCAGCAAATAAATGGTGGAACTTGCATAAGCTCGATGTGAAAAATGCATTTCTTCATGGTTATCTGGAAGAAGAGGTGTCCATGGAGATACCTTTGGTTTTTGGCACCAGTCAAACTGAGCGTCAGGTTTGCAAACTTGAAAAATTATTATATGGTTTGAAACAATCTCATCTAACCTGGTCTTACAGGGTCAGAAATGCCTTGATTGGCATGGGTTATCAGCAAGCCAATGCCAAACATACTGAATTCTTTAAGCATGATGATAGTTATACCACGATGTTTAACAGTATATGTGGATGACATTACCATCATAGGTGACGATCAGAGCGAGATTGCAAAATTGAAGGTGAGACTAGGCAAAGAATTTGAGGTAAGGGATTTGGGCCAGTTGAAATATTTTCTTGGGATTGAGATAGCTCGTGGGCCCAAGGGAATTGTTCTATTTCAGTAAAAGTATGTTCTAGATTTGCTCCAGGAGACAGGTATGTTGGGTTGCAAGGCCGCAAAAATGCTGATTGACCAGAGGCTGAAGTTGAGTGCATAAGCAGGTGAGCCAGTTGATAGGGAGCAATATCAAAGGTTGGTAGGTCGACTTATATACCTGAACCATACTCGAAAAAATATATCATTTGCTGTGAGTATGGTTAGTAGGTATATGCATGACCCAAGAAAGGGTCACCTGGAAGCCGTACACCAGATATTGAGATATTTTAAGAGTGCATCGGGAAAAGGTTTAATCTTCAGAAAGAATGAACTTCTGAATATCGAAGGATACTGCGACTCAGACTGGGCTAGTTGTGCTGATGATAGAAGGTCCACGTCCGGTTATTACATGTTTATAGGAGGTAATTTAGTCTCTTGGCAGAGTAAGAAACATACATTAGTGGCTAGTTCTACAGCTGAGGCAGAATGTAGAGCAATGACCTAAAGTATTGCTGAGATGATTTGGTTGAGATCAATACTTGTAGAACTCAAGATGGATCCAAATCAGAAATTATAGTTGTGGTGTGACAACAAAGCAACTATTACATTGCCAACAACCTAATACAACATGATAGAACCAAGCATGTGGAAATCGATAGGTTCTTAATCAAGGAAAAATTAAATAGCAGATTGTTGGAACTAAATCATGTTATCACAAAAGAACAAGTTGCTGATGTGTTGACTAAAGGTCTTAGTCCCCTAGATCTTGAGAGATTTTGTAACAAGATGGACTTAGTTGATATCTTTCACCTATATTTAGGGCGATTATCGTAACAATCAATACACATTGACAGATTGGCAGAAAAGCATTGAATGTAGGCAGATAAGCATTGAATATGCAAGCATGAACAAGCATTGAATATGGAAGCGTGGAAGCATGGCAGACAAAACATGCACGCCTCATTTATTGAACACACGCATTTGTATTAAAATCATTGTAATCATTATACTCCTCTTCTATAAAATGAGTCCCGATGTAAGGAAACATAAGTATTAGAAGATTCAATACAGAGTGTGTTATCCAATTTATTGTCTTGTTTTCATTTTACAATTTCTATTGTATTTTTTGCTTCTCTAATGTTGTTTACACTTGAAAAAGTTTATTTTTGATTGTTTTAAAACTCAACTTTAACTTATACTTGGAGAGAATGGCGGAAGATGGGAGTTGGGGGCCGAAATCTTTCATTACTATGGATTGTTGGGACACTCATCCTGATTTTATTCCATTCGTCACACATACTTGGAGAGTGACACCTTTCCAAGGTACTATAGCCTTCATTTTACATAGCTTGATTAAAAATTTAAAGCAAAATTTAAAGATATGGAATAAAGATATGGAATGAACAATTGAGTTGGTATGATACTGAGGGAGAGTGGCAGGCTCTTACGGAGGAAGAAGTGGCTACATGGAAAATAGTCTTGGGAACTAAACAATGGCCGTTCTTCGGAAGTCATTCTTATTACATCAAAAGTTGAGATCTCAATGGATTAGGGAGGGTGATGGGAATTCTCGCTATTTTCATGCCTGTGTTTGGAAAAGAAGACAAAGAAATAATATTCATGGGGTGTACTTAGATGGTATCTGGAAGGATAACATACTGGATGTTAAAAACAGTATATTGCTCTTCTTCTCAAAACATTTCTCTGAACCTGAAGAGTGTCGTCCTTATATTGATCTTGAATGCGATAGAAGGATCACGGTGGATGATAATCGAATGCTCATATCCGAATTCTTGGAGAAGGAATTTTTTGATACCCTTTGGTCTTGTTCAGGTAAGAAGAGTCCGAAATCTGATGGGATTAACTTTCACTTGTTGCATACGCATTGGGACATGATGAAGCATGAATATATTGAATATCTACGTGAATTCTATTATTCTAGTCGTTTATTTCGGGGATTAAATTCTACTTCTATCATTCTGGCATCGAAGGTATCTTCTCCCTCAGACTTTAGTCACTATCACCCCAATTCTTTGGTGGGTAGTGCCTATAAATTGCTCTCCAAGTTGCTTGCGAACAGGTTACAACAAGTTATTGATAAATTAATCTCTCATAAGAAACTAACCTTTATTAAAGGTCGTCAGCTACAGGATGGTATTCTGGTTGCTAGTGAACTCATGCACCGTGTGAAAATGAATTAAAAGGAGTCCGTGTTTCTGAAAGTGAACTTGCAAATGCTTTTGATTCCTTGAATTGGAATTTTCTTATTTCTATGATGCGGAAAATGGGATTTTGTGAATAGTGGATTGGCTGGATAAAGACTTGAATAACCTCGGCCTTGGGCGCTGTCATGGTTAATGGAGCCTCAACTGGTATTTTCATTTTCGAGCGAGGGTTGTGACAAGGAGATCCTCTATAGCCTTTCTTATTCGTCATTGCCACGGAAGGTTTGAATTTGTTGATGAAGTCTGCCATGGAAAGGGGTTGTTTGAGAGGGATTGCTTGTGGTGAGCGAATTTATACTCACTCTCTGTATGCTAATGACACCTTATTTTTTGGTGAAGGAGATCTTCCAAATGTCGCAACTATGAAGGGGATCCGGCGTTTATTTGAGTTGATATCGGGGCGATCTATAAACTTCCAGAAAAGTAGTCTCTTGGGAATAAATATTCCCCAAGAGTTGCAACATTTGTGCTCTAGTATGTTCCATTGCTCGACTATGACCATGCCATTTCAGTACTTGGGGATCTCGGTTGGTGGTAATCCAGGTTGTCGGACTATCTGGCAACCCCTTACTCTTTCTATGAAGACTAAGACCGTGGGAAAATCGTTTTCTGAACTTCGGAGGGAAAGTCACACTTATAAAGAGTGTCCTATGTAGTATGTCTGTTTATTATTTCTCTTTATACTCGGCTCCAAAATCAATCATACACGAGATGACTTCTATATTTAGGAAGTTCCTATGGAAATCCAGTTATGCTGCAAGCGGGTCTATAACTTGGGTGAGTTGGAAAGTAATGTGCAGGAGGAAGGACCTTGGGGCTCTTGGTTTTCTGGAGTTGGGTACTTTTAACTTGGCTTTATTAGCCAAATGTGGTTGGAGGATGAAGATGGAGGAGAATGGTGTATGGAGAGACATCCTTTGTGCTAAATATTTTGGTTCGCGCCTCTTGAGCTGTGACTGGACATCTTTGCCTGTGCACCAGAAATCTTCTCGTTGGTGGCGTGACTTGTGAAAGATAATAATATCGGCCGGTTGGTTCGAGAGTGGCCTCCACCGGACGGTGTGCAATGGCCGCACAACTCATTTTTGGGAAGATCACTGGAATGGACCTGGAACTTTAACCGAACAATTCCCTATTCATCATTGGTTTGCTGCGGATAAGGTGGCATTAATGGATGATAAATGGAGATTTATTTATTCGTCTTGGCAACTAGAATGGAATTGGTATCGGCCAATCAGTATGCGGCAGGCCCAATCCCTCGTTTCCTTGACTGATCAATTGGGGGGCTTCCACCCGACGGCAGATGCAGATTTCTGGCGCTGGTCCTGCGACATCTCAGGTATATACTCGGTGAAAAGTGGCTAACGGGATATTTGCGATGAGCATGAACTAGAAAATCCTCAACCGTTCCTTGCTGCAATATGGGGCAGCCGCACACCATTTCGTGTGACAGACTTCTGTTGGTGTCTTCTTCAATCCCATATTGCCACGATTGATAACCTAATATATAGAGGGATATCTTTTCCGCAAGATGCTCAATTGTGTGCTTTTTGTAGGAAGCAACTGGAGGATGTTCCTCATCTATTTTGGTCATGCAAATTTTCATATGGAATTCGGGCGGCAATGTACAAATGGTTCGGACTTGTATATGTGGGACATTGTATTCCTATGGTAAACTACCAAGCTCGTCTTGGTATTGCGATTCCTGGACGGGAAAATACCTAACCAAACAAAACCTACCCAGTAAATCCCACCCTTAGGTAGGGTATGGGGAGGGTAAGCTGTACGCAGTCGTACCCTCACCTCTCAAAAGAGATGAAAAGACTCTTTCCGTAGAGACCCCCAACTCGATAGTAAAAATAATAAATAAAATAAAATAAAATAAAGAATGTAAAAAAAAAACAGAAGTAGAAACTACATTCATAAACAAATCCATACCTAGATAAATAAATAAATACGTGATTGAATAAATAAATAAATAAACAAGTAAATATCATCTAACTACTTTTCTATCCTACCTCCATATATCCAACATCTAGTGATCATACATTTGTCCTATATAGTTCTATACATCCCTAACCATAATACAACGTCTCCAACTCGTCCTATCAGAGGTCATGTCCTCAAATAGGTCCCATCCCACTAAATCTAATCGGACTTGCTCCTCCCACGTCCTCCTAGGTATTCCTCTCCCCCTTATTCCTTCAACTTAGATTCCTTTGAATCTCCTGACGGGTTCGTCGGCCTGCCTCCTACGTATATGTACAAACCATCGCAATTTTCCCTCTCGCGGCTTGGCACTGATGGATGCGACACCTAGCGTATTCCTAAAGATCCCATTCGGGATCCTATCTGATCTCGTACAACCATACATCCATCTTAGCATCCACATCTCTGACGCCTCAAACTTCTGCACATGAGATAGTCTCATTGCCCAACACTCGGACCCGTAGAGCATTGCCGGTCTTATAACCATCCTATAAAATTTTCCTTCAACTTTAATGGGAATTTCTTATCGCATAACACACCAGTAGCTGATCTCCATTTCATCCATCCGACTTTGATACGATGGGTGACATCATCGTCAATCCCTCCTTCCTTTTGTATAATGGATCCTAGATATTTAAAACTGTCTTTCTGAAGGAGAGCTTGGTTTGCAATCATAACTTCCATGCCATTTTCCTCCGCTTCATTAGCAAAATTACACGCCGTATACTCCATTTTCGATCGACTCAAGCGTAGTCCCTTGGTCTCTAGTGTTACCCTCCAATGCTCTAACTTAGCGTTAACCTCCTCCTTTGTCTCTGCCACTAAAACAATGTCATCTGAGAATAACATACACCAAGGTACTTCATCTAGTATTTCTAGAGAGAGTACATCTATAATCACCGCGAAAAGAACGAACTCAGTGCTGACCCTGGGTGCAATCCTATATCCACTGAAAAGTACTCTGTCTCTCCCATTGGAGTCCGCACACGAGTCTTTGCATCCTCATACATATTTTGTATAGCCTTCACATACATCCACGGGACCTTCTTGGCTGCTAAACATTCTCAAATAACCTCTCTCAGTATAGTATCATACGCTTTCTCTAGATCTATAAAGACCATATGGAGACTCCGCTTGCGTTCTCGGTATTTCTCCATCAATCGTTTAAGGACATGGATTGCTTCCATTGTCGACCTCCCGGGCATAAAACCAAATTGGTTCTCCATCACCTGGACTTCTCTCTGCAATCTATGTTCAATAACTCTCTCCAACAATTTCATGGTATGATTGAGGAGCTTAATACCCCAGTAATTACTACATTATTGCACGTCCCCCTTATTTTTATAGAGCGACACTATTACACTATTTCTCCATTCCTCTGGCATACTTCCCGTCTTTAGGATGATGTTAAAAAGGGTCGTTAGCCATTGCACCCCTACTTCTCGTAGATACTTCCATACCTCAATCAGTATCTGATCTGTCCCCGCCGCTTTTGCCCTCCCCATCTTGCTAAGGGCCTCCTTCACCTCCCCTGTCGATATTCGTCTAACAAAGCAACTGTTTGCCGGTTTGTGCGCCGACTCCCCACCCCCTAAAATGCTACCATAATGCAGCGTCTCATTAAATAGCTCACTAAAGTATTGTTCCCACATCTCTCTAATCTTCATTTCTGACAAAAGGGTTTTCCCCTCCTCATTCTTTATATTATTAACAGTATCAATATCTCTACTCCTCCGGGCCCGTGCTTTGGCGAGCTTATACATATCTATGGAAATCGGCATGGTATGGAATCACATGGAATATATGGAATGTGAGGAATGATATGAGATTTAAGAATGGGACATTTGCTCCAGAAAAAATTATTGAGCGCATTCAGGTTCCACTGTGGTATTGGCATACGGCCTTCAAAAAGGCCCCTGCGGGAGTTACGCTATCGGATTGGATTTGTCATCTGAGGCTATGTATTAGTTCATTCCTTCCTCCTTGAGTTGTATCTGTTTTGGTTTCGCTTTGGGAGATAGTATATGGCGGCTAACGTAGCCGACAATGTGTAAAACATTTTTTTGACCAATTAAATTTTTATTACCCATCAAAATAAATTTTTTAAGCAAGAACTATTTGTGGAGAAGTAGATCTCAAGCAACTTTTTCAAGATCTTTATGTGAAACTGTTTTCAGCTGATTTTTTAGCAATTATCCTCAAGATTTTTAGACAAGTACATGAAGCTCTTTCTTCAATCCGAATGATTGTAAGTGCTTTAAAAAAACAAAAGAAGTACAAAACATAATCTAAAAAAAGTGCCTGGAAAGAGGATTATGCTGATTAATTAAAGAATAAAGGCTTGTATTCAAGGAATGAATGTGATTTTACTGTGTCATAAGAAAGATTCAACTTAATTGATATACCAAAATAAGAGTTGTCGAGCCACACGAAAAAAAATTTAATTATATATTAATTAACTCTTGTCCCTTGTTCTTTCTTGTCCCTTTGTCCATTATTTCTTCTATTAAGTTTATATCCATTACTTTAGTTTTTTCACGATACGTTGTCAGCACGATATTTTATCAACTGAGTTTGGGCATCACTTCAAGAAGGCAAAGGTCCCATCTAAGAAAAAGTAACCCATATCCCACTTGATAAAAATGTTTGAAGATCTCCGATTTTATCATGTTAAATCTTTTTAAACTTGAGTTTGTGATTCTTGACATCACGGAAAAAAATACTTGTCATGGATTTTTTATGCTGAAATCTATTTAGATGTAATGGGTCTTGGTGACACCATAAAAGATGCAAATAAGGCATCTTAGAAAGATAAAGCGAAGGATTGATATTTATTCATGGCCATCTTGATGAGGGGATGAAAGATGAATACCTCATTGTAAAAGATCAAATAGATCTTTGAAAAAATCTCAAAGAGAGGTATGATCACAAAAAAATGATAATGCTTCCAAAAGCTCATTAGGATTGGTTGCATTTGCACTTACAAGATTTTAAACCTATGGACGAGTATAATTTAGCCATGTTTAAGACCAGTCTTCAAATAAAGTTATATAGTGAAAAAATTATTGATGATGATATGTTAGAAAAAATATTTTCTACTTTTCATGCTACTAATATGCTCTTACAACGACAATACCGTAAAAATAGTTTTAAAAGTACTATTAACATATCATGTCTTCATGTGGTTGAATAAAATAATGACTTGCTGATGAAAAATTATCAATCACACCCCAGTATTTCTACTATATTCCCGGAAGTGAATGTGAATGCATTTAACCATGGCGCTCGTTCTTGTCATGGACGTGGTAATGGGGGGAATTCATTTCTTAGTCTTGGCAGAAAATTCCAAAAATGCAAATGACCACAAGAAGTGGAAGAAAAATGACAATAGGCAAGACCACGATAAAGACTCTAAAGGCAAAAAGAATGCATAAAATATTTGTCATCAATGTGGAATGAAAAAATCATTAGTCACATACCTGCCGTACTTCAAATCACCTTGTAGATGCTTTATCAAACATCAGTTAATGCTGAAGTAAATAATGTAGAGACGAACTTTGTTCAAGATGCAATGCAAAATGTGGAAACAAACTTTGATCAGGATGATTTCTTCCATGGCCAATTTGATATGACGCGTTTAGATGTTGTTGACTTACTTGCCCACCCTCATATTATGAATGATGGTGAAAATATCCAATTTTCTTTGTATTTGGTTTAGTTCCTGGTGTTATACTTTACTTATTATGTAATAGTTATATTATTATAAGCAATGAGATGATACTTTTTTATTCATGATATCTTACGTTTACTTATTTTTTGAAGATACCTATAGATAGATGAGAAAAATGCATGTCTCGCAAATAGTGCAACAACATATAACATACTCAATAATAAAGTGAGGATATTGAACCTACATTTATAAAGGAATATAGGCACAAAAAATTGGACAAATGGAAAGAAGTAATTACTGCATAGCTCAATTTTTTAATAAAACGTGAAGTTTTTGGAGCAGTAGGCCCTATACCAAATGGTATAAAACTTGTGGGATATAAATGAGTATTTGTACGAAAACGAAAAGAAAAATGAAATCATGTGATAATCATGACTTGTTGCGCATGGTTTTATTCAAAAATTATGTATTGATTATGAAAATGCTTATTCTTCTGTGATAGATGCAATTACATTTCATTATTTTAGTAAGTTTGATTAATGAAAAGCTTGAAATACGACTAATGGATGTTGTAATAACCTATTTATATTGTTCACTAGAAAATAATATTTATATGAAAATCCCTGAAGGATTAAAAGTGCACAAAGCACAAAGTTCTAATTCTCAAAAAAAATAATTGATTAAATTAAATAAATCTCTGTATTGATTAAAATAATCTGGAGGCATGTGGTTTAATTGTTTTAGCTCATATCTATCAAAGTCGGCGATAAAAAGGATCCAATATGCCTATGTATTTTTATAAAAGATCTGAATCAGAATTTGTCAGCATTGTTGTTTACGTAAATGACTTAAATATTACTGGAACTCCTGAAGAGTTATCGAATGCAATAGTTTGTTTGAAGAAAGATTTTAAATGAAAGTCCTTGGAAAAATAAAATTTTGTTTAGGTTTTCAAATTGAGCAATTGAGAAAAGTAATTAAAAAAGTGCTTAAAAGATTTAATATGGATAAAGCACATCCTTTGAAAATACATATGGTGGTAAAATAAATTGATGTGAAAAAATTCATTACATCCTCTTGAAAAGGGTAAAGAACTTCTTGGTCCCGAAGTACCAGATTTTATTGCAAATGGAGTATAAATGTATCTTGCTAATAATACATGACCTGATATATCTTTTGCTATAAATTCACTAGCATGATATAATTTTTCTCAAACTAGAAAAGCTGGAATGAAAACAAACATGTTTTTTTATATCTTCGAGGAAAACAATATATGGCCTTATTCTATCCTTGTGTATACAATTCACAATTAATTGGTTATGTTGATACTGGATATTTATCAGATTAACACAAAGTTAGATTTCAAACTGGTTATTAGTTTACTTGTGGTGGTACAATTATTTCATGGCATTCTGTTAAACAAACATTAGTTGCTACGTTCTCCAACCATGCAAAAATCCTTGTAATTCAAGAAACAAACCGTGAATGCATTTGGTTAATAACAGTAACCCAACATATTCATCAAATATGTCGTTTGAACAGCAAGAAGGACATTCCAACTATCATTTTTGAAGATAATACAGTTTGCATTGCTCAATTGAAACAATAATTATTAAAGGGGATAGAACAAACATATATCACATAACAAAAATTCTACACAAAACCTTAAAGAAAAATGGGAATCAATATCTGGCAAATTCGATCAAATGATAATCTGTCGGATTTTGTTTACCGAAGCATTATCTATTGCAACTTTTGAAAAGTTGGTCAAAAAGATCGGAATGAGGTAGTTCAAAGATATGTACATCAGGGTGATACTATAAAATTATTTACTATTTTTTTCTTTACTATGATTTTTTTACAGGATTTTTTCCTAATATGATTTTAATGAGACATGATAGAATAGACATTTAATGAGGAGTATTATGAAATTATTTATGAATATCATTAAAACTTATCCATCTCCTATAACTGCTATTTAGTTACTCAAATATTATCCAAATAAAAGTTATTATTTAGATTTTTTTTTGTAGCCTGTGTATAGACTTATACGACGTAAAAGAGGGTTACTTATGATGAATGAATAAAAAATGTATTGTTCTCTCTTATCTCTTTTGTTCATCATATTGTTCTATCTAGAGGTCGGCAAACGGGCGAGCCGGGCGCTGGAAATTTTAGCCCGGCCTGCCTGTACAGGAAAAATGGGCCGAGCTCGCCCGGCCCGTTTACAAAAGGTGCCCGCCCGGCCCGTTTAAGCATAATAGTCCGTCCGGTCCACCCATTTTTATATTTTTATTAATTTTTTAAATATTTTTAATATTTTTTATTTTAAAATAATGAAATGCGCAGGCCGATTAAACCCGCGGGCTCAATTTTTGAGCCTGCACCGGCCCATTTTGAAAAACGGGCGGACCCAGCTCGCTCATTTTTCACCCAAGGCCCGTCGCCCGCCCGTTAGCCCATTTGGCGGGCCGGCGGGCCGGGCCAACTAACTCTAGTTCTATCAACTCATATCCATTACTCTTAAATTTTTTCACAATAATATTGAATATTCGAGATCCTTTCTTTAAAGAGAAACTAAGAATTTTACCATACTCGGTCAACAAAATTTATGCTGGGCTCGAGTCCAGGCGTATCAACTCATAGTATAGAAGATGGATTATTCAAATAAAACTTTCATTTCATATTTTCTTATCAGATTAAATTGCTCTGCATAATCAATTTTTGATATATATATATATATATATATATATATTTGAGAGTACCAGTAAAAAACGTGTTTCATTGGTGGATGAGCAGTTACGTCATTAGTTATGGACGATTTCTAATCCTATGAGAATTTTGGCCTATTATTTTTTTATAAAAATTTTGCAATTATTTTTAATTGTGTGTTACTCAATCTTAACACACATATATATAACATGGGGATAGGAACGGTGCGAGTTGTCCTAGTGGCTAGACATCGAACCTCAGGGCTTGCCTAGAGGTCAGGGATCTAAACCCGCTGGGCTCCAACTCTGCACTATTACCTAGGATTAGTCTGGGGGCCCTCTGGGGTCGTTGGGATACCTGTGATGAGTAAATGTGTTACTCGGGTTTGGGCGGTTGTCTTATGCCCGGGGCACACAGTGGTTTAAGGGGAATGATTCAAATTGCCTGCAACCTGGGCCACGGCACACTTACTTATCAAAAAAAATAAAAATAAAAATAAAAATAAAAAATAAAAAATAAAAAATAACATGGGGATAGGAAATCAGGTTTATTCCAATAACCCTGACAGAAAACGCTTGTACTTGAATACAAGTGCTGGCATTGGCTCAACGTCAATGTCAACGGCCACACTTTTGTGTATATTTTTTCTGGATTAGAATTTGGATGCATCATCCAGTTTCATGTCTAATCAGATAAACGTAAATTTTATTGGTTAGGCAGGACATAGTTGTCTAGAAAGTTGTAAATACTCGCGTTCTACTCTAATAAAATTTTGCTTATTTAAAACAAATGTCGATAATTATATAAATATGGGGCAGCTCCCTTGCCCTATAAGATCCCACATAAAATTTCACAAAATCATGTCCGCAGATTTGCACGATTTAAACAAAAAAATTTAAAATTTTTTAAAAAAAACAAACTAAATTCTAAAACCCTAAACCTTAAACCCTAAATGAAAAATCCTAATCCCTAATTGGAAAAACCCTAAATCTTATAAAAACCCTAAAACCTAAATGAAAAAACCCCTAAAACCTAATCGAAAAAACCCTAAACCCTACAAAAATCTTAATCCCTAAACAAAAAAACTCCTAAATCCTACAAGACCCCTAAATCCTAAAACCCTAAAACTAAATCCTAAACCCAAAAACCCTAAGGCCCCGTTTACTAGAAGGAATTATGTGTCATTACGATGAAATTCGAGTGTAATTCCATGTTTACTATACACACAGTAAATAAAGCGGGTCGGAGAATTCAATTCCACGACCCGCGA
>JAOWBN010042986.1:0-33985 GCA_028565015.1 Pinguicula moranensis
TGGTTCGCTTCAGCTTTGGTCTTGAGGATTTTGATGACTTGAAGAATGACACTCTTCAGGCACTGGAGGCAATGGGCATCTGACCTTCTGATGATACTGATTATTCTTATTATCTTTTCTTGCTTAGTTTATGTCGTGGGCTTCATTCATTCTAGTTTTTGATCGTACTAGATGTGAACTCAACAATTCTCGTTTGATCGGTGGATCACCAAGTAATTAATTATTCTTAGTTGGTATTAGCCTTGCCAACGTGGGGCAAAATTCAATATCAATTATTGAAAGTTCGAAAGCCCAAGATTTAAAAAGACAAAGTCGTTGAGTCTTGACCTGAAGTAAATTTGTCTCAATCAACCCAGAACCACGAAATTTATGACTTGAAAGAAGAATGCTACATAAGAAATTCTTAAATGAACTTTTCTGAAGCGATAGTTTTGGGAAAGGGATGCTATAAGTCATGTTATATAAATTCAAAGAGTTTTCATAAAAAAAAAATAGGACACAATCTCACAAAACACAATGTTTAATCTATATAAGCTGCTTCTAAAGTTCGAACATAGCTTTTATTTATAGGCTAAAAAATATAATTAATGTGCTTAAAGTCTTAGCATCCTTCAAATTTCTTCATTAAGTTCCACATTTGATCGTGGGTTTTTCCAATGATTTGATTTGTTGACCAAGACCGTCCATATGTTTGGAACATGAATTATCCATCTTTCATCCTCCTTGTCCAACCTTCAACATGCTCGTTTTCAATTTGTGATTTGCCCCAGACCATGACTTTGATTAGGACTTATTGACCGTCAAGCTTGTAGGAGACCTTTAACACACTCTCTTTATGTTGGTCATGCCCATCCGAGCTCCATGAAATGTTGAATGAGAGTTGAACGCCTTAAATAATGGTTGAATGGAGTGAATGAGTGTTGACCTAATTAAATAGGTGTGAACCAAGACTTGTACTTGAACATGATCACATCCTTGTGTTGTGTTGTGTGTGTTAGGACATCCAAGCATGTCCTTTGCTTACACTTTACATGTATGAGATGTTGATCACAACTTGCATGCACATGACTTATATGTATGCATTCACACACTCTACTTGTAGCACTCGATCATAACTTTGCATGGTCATTCATGTGTTTGCACTAGCTTGGTCATCACTTTGTATCTTTATGGGTCGTGAGCTTGGGCTATTGTCTGGCTCATCCCGAACACTTTGGTATTGCCCCTATGCGATTGGATCAGCCCCTTGGGGCCCGTCATGACAAGTTTAGATTCACATCCTATTTTTGGGCTGCTAAAAAGTGACAACAGCTCTTGAGTAAATTCAACATCCCTTTAATATGATGTTTTCTGAATTCCTTGCATCCATGACCATTGCAAGGTTAATAATAGAGTTATGGTTCGAATTTAACTGTTGCCTTTGAAATTTCATATGTTTCATATTTTTATGAACTTTGTCGGTGCAGGACTCTCACTTATCCCACAAGTGTATTTGTATGAACTTTGTCAAGGAGACTTTCTTGACAATGTTCAGTAATAAGCTTATATTTCCATGGTAAGAAGTATTACTAAACCACTACTTGAATAGATCGATAAGTGTTTTTTTGTTGTTTCTTTTATTTCTTGGAGAGTGTTGCAGTGACCCTTTTATACAAACATACAACTCCTGATGGGGCTGAACAGATTGCAACAGGGATACAATTTATAATACCTAATGGTTGTCAATACTACTCATATCAACTAGGTAAACCTTCCTTTTCATGAGTCCATTTATAGAAAATCCAAAGCTAAGCTTGATTGGGGAATAATATTAGGATGGAATGACCTCCTGGAGAGTTTTTGAGGATGGCACGAGTGAGGACAAAGTATGTCAGAAGGATATATGTTGGTTTGTAAGGCCAATATGGGTTCAACATGGTTGGGGTGAAAACTCCCATGTTGCCATAACAACTTGAGAGAAAGTCATGGCGTTACAAATGGTATCAGAGAAAGTTTGAAACATGTATAGACGTTGGTCTGGGATGATTTTTCATGCAACGAGTATGCCGTGCCTGTAAAAGAGGGTGATTGTAATATCTAAGTGTTGGGATTATTTAAGTCGGATTTTGTCACTTCTGCGTGAAACAGTAAATATAAGATGCTAAAAACACCAAGAAATTGTAGATCTTATAAAAAATGAAGAAAAATAAAGGAAGATTCGAGTTAAGGCTCGTGGTTCGCTGGATCCTTAGATTTTGGGTAATCCACGTTGAGCTCCAGAAAGGATGCTCTTGTGGCTTTTATTCCACTCTTTCAAAAGCAACCGAACAGTTTACAACGTCAACAAATCGTCAAAGAAAAACTCAGATCTCGAACTCTCTACCACCAACTAAACAAATTCACCGATCAAAAGTGCTTATCTATCACTTTAACACAATATATCAGTAAAAAACAGTTGGTTCGAACAAAGAAAAGGTTGAAAACCAGGGGTTAACTCAAGAATCGTTGAGAGAAAACTGAGAGAATCGAGATTGGAAGTTGAAAAGTAAGCAAAAGTATCGACGCATGCACTGACGAAATGTATTTATATCTCGAGTCGCAACAGTTCCTGGCCGTCTGATCCATGTGGATCAACGAACATGATCAGATTCTACCAACATCCGGCCTCTGTCCATCAGATCTTCTTTAAAAATAAACGGCCCAGATTCCACTTCTTGCATCACTTTATATAAACCCTTGGATCAAGATGACAGGTGGATGGCCTAGATTAAAATGTCTATTCACATTCAGCTTCTCAAGGAAGCTATTAATGCACAACTATCAGTTAACTTAAGAAATAAACAGTCTAGATTAATTTGACTTTCTTATATGGATCATCAAACTTGACCATTGGATTAAAAATAATGAGCAGACATGATTAGAACGCTTTGAGAGAATTATAGCCATTGATCAATAGCAAATCAACGGTTCAGATTAAACAAATTTAAAGTAGGTCCAATTAAAAAATTTCACACTGATAAGTTGGAGTTATTTTGGTGATTTCACATTAACACTAAGGATTGTTAATACTACTCATATCAACAAGGTGTATATTGTTGAGCGTGCACATCTGTTAGGGGATTGTTGGTACACCAGTTAACTTAATCTTGAATGTACAAATTTCAAACATTGTTTTGGTTCGATTTTCTTTTGGAACATGTTGGTTCCGTAAGATTAAATAATCATCTAATGATGACTTATTGTCAAGATCCTTTCTATGACACTAATGTCCTCTATATCCCTAACTTCCAAGAAAACCTTATCTCGGTCATATTAAAACCTTTCTTAATTCGGAAAGGACACCATGGCCTATACTTCCTTGATCAACTACCCATTTCCAACAGAATCCAAGTCACTCTTGCCAGTTGGTTCTGCCATTACAAAAACAGACGTAGTCATGATTTAGCCTCTCCTAAGCACTTATGTAATCCACCACTTAACTCTTGATGAATGCAAGAATTGTTGAATCCCTGAGCATTGTATCTTTCGTGAGGATTGCTCAATTCTAGCCCAAGGTCGTCCCTTGAATTCCACTAGCTTCCTATTTGACGCGATGTGATTAGCGTGAATCTCTGGCGCCAGATTTTTTTCTGTGGTGTCATGTCAAACAAAGGAAGGGTGCCATCTGAAGTTATATTACGTGGCACGACTTTGTCCTTTATACTATTGCTAGGCTAGTTCTATTGTTTTTTTTTTTTTTGGTTTTTATCTCAAATCTTCCATCGCTATAGATTTTCAGCGATGTGAATTCCTAGAAATTTCTTCGTTTTTTCTCTATAAATAGGTTCTCATACGAATGCAATCATTTTTTTTCTAGGGTTCTAACAGGCAAGACCCTCCAAAAATTGTCTTTAGTGAGCCAAGCACACAATATTCTTTGGTAAGAAGTGAAAAAATAGTTCGAACTCGCAGCTGCTTATAAGAAACTCATCATCTACTACTATACCATCGATTTGTCTCTCCTGATTTGTGATTATCTAACCCTCTTTATGACCATGTTCGACCAAAGCATTCAATTTGTTTGTGGCGTACTTTACCGCATTTCTCACCTTGAGCACCAATTGCACATGGCAAAGAACCATGCTAGTCCACTGGAGGACCAAGTTTCTATGCTACAACATAATTTATAGGCAATGCGCACATCATCCCCGGTGTTAGTTCAGGTAAATGCACTAACCAACATTTTGTATCATGCTCTCACTCGGGGTTTTTGAGGAAAGGGCTGGTTAGTGGCCGTCGTGGTGCAAAATTGGTGTGCAGCTACGAATGCCCTCCAGGATTGGGCCACGGCTGTAAGCAGTCGCTTAACTGTGGTTGAGGACAAGAAAAGTGGCCCAAAGAGATTGATGATGAGGAACTAAAAGCCTATGATCTTGAAACTCGTGCAGTTTGGCCACAATTGAGACCAAAAAAGGAGGGGGTCGACGAGGTGTCAGAGAAGGTGGAGGATGTGTTGTTGCAAGTGTTGGGGAGGCCGGAGGCTCTCTTTAGTTCTGCGAATGTTGGTGCTATGTTGGCTGCTTCTAGGGATTTTAGTATTGTAAGGTTTTAGCTTAACAATTCCATTTGGGTTTTTTGTCTGGCCAAGTGTATGCTGGTTTCTTTGGGCTTCCCTAGCGATTGGAAAGTTGTAAACACTTTTAGTAAGCTTATGCCATGTCTTAACGGACATGAATCTAGTTATTTTCTCATCTTTTACTGTCGACTTTGGAGTTTGAGGTACTGTTCATTTGAGTTACTTGTTTGTAATATCAAAGATGCACTTTTTGTTTTTTATTTGGAGCATCCACAAACTTCATTGAGGCTTCATGCGGACCCTGTTTGAAATCGTGGCCTTTAAATGGGCCGTGATGGTCTTTTGGGATCACATATCTATTGCCAAATTTGTACTTCAATTCTTCACGGGTGTCTCTCTCATGATTAGCATCTAGCTCTCCTTTACAGTTTTATGTTTTTCCCGAAGCAGTGAAAATTCGATCGTTGCATGTGGTGACTGAATTCACGCTTTGCAAAAAATACATAGTTCCACATATGGTTCATCGAAGGCAAGGATCACTTCTTGGAAAAATATAACACGGCCAAGCTGATTCTTTGTTCTGTAAAGCTCTTATAGAAATTTCCCAAGCATTTTGTTGGCTTAAAATATTGGAGTGCCTTGTTGGCGAACAAAAAATTAGAGCGCTTATATGTTTGTGCTCATGTGACCTTATACAGGCATTCCTAATTTGGAGCTATTTTCTACCAATAGGCTCCATTTTTTGAAAGACTAGATCTTGTTGCCTAAATGTGCGGGTGCGGACCTTTTTCTCATATTGATTCTTCACCATTTGTTGTCGTTTTTGAATTTGTTTTGAAGCTCTATCTCTTTTCTCTAGAATCAATTCGAGGTCCATGAGTCGGCTTTCCTCATTGAAACCTGGTTGATATGTGTCTATGCGAGCCAACCTCCACTGTATTTCCACTGGGGTGATGGCCTTAGAGGCCATGACTAGCGAGAATGGTGTTTCATTCATAGAAGTTCCTGGCATGGTTTAATATGCCCATAGAGAAGACGGGAGTGAGCCTACCCAACTGCATCACATACTTTATAACTCTTTATTTAATTGAGTGAGTAATATGCGGTTGGTGACATCTGTGAGGTCGTTTGCCTAGGGGTTGTAGACATATGTCACATTTTGCTGAATTCCAAGTTTGGTGTACCATTTGGCTATCTTTTTACCGATGAATTGGGTGTCATTGTCAGATATCCGTGGCACACCATATCTACACACAATGTGCGTCAAGATGAATTTGAGCACAGCTTGCTCCGTAGTTTTTGCCACTTCATATTCCACCCACTTGGAAAAATACTCCACAACAACAATCATGAATTTCTTTTTCCCGGTGGCGATAGGAGATTAGCCGATTTTATACCTATTTAATGTACATTATTCAGGTCAAATTTGGCTCAATTCCGATTTGGGGACGTACTTTATATATCCATTTCTCATGCTTTGACAAGAACTGGTCATTTAATGCATATTGAAGGGAAATGAAGAACAAAAGGCCCTGAAGCTATGAGTCTTGCCCCATGAATCCAATTCACCGCTTCCTTTGAATGATTTTGCATGGTGGTGCCTAGACTTTGAGAAGTAACGTGCACTTAACTTTCTAGGTGGACAATTTTACCCTCATTTTGGCTCCAAGCTTCCGATGAAAGCTACCCAACGTGATATAAAAGGTACAAGAACATTCGAGAGAAAGAAGGTTGGGAGGAGTTACGGAGGCCAGGTGAAACAAGGATTTTGAGGCAACGCCCGTGACAAGCTGAAGGGAATTTATTTCAACATCTTTGTGTGGCTTTGATGAAACCTTGTTATTTATTTCCTAGTGTACCCCTTGCTTTTAGCATGGGCTAAACATCTTGTCTAGGGCATAATATAGCGCTTGAAGAACTCGGGAGACTATAATGTGTTTAGCTGGTTTAACACTAATGATGTGCTTAGTTTTGTTGTATTTCGTTTTTCCACCTGCCCTTATTTGGCCAACATTGGTAGGTGCATTAAGCGTAGTGGGTGCCGAAAGGCACAAGTTACGCTAGGTATGTCAAAACTCATGTCAATTGCTATAGCATGAGAATGACTATAGGAATGATGCTATCAAGTGCGGATTACATGAGAATAAGGTCTTTGATTTAGTTAAATGTGACATTTGAGGGGTGCACATTAATGAATAAAAGAAGGATGTTTATTCTCAAGATAGATCTATGCCCAAAAAGGCGAATCCGGTAGGCACTAAGTTGAGTCGAAACAATGTAAACTATCTATGAACGAGG
Organism: Pinguicula moranensis; assembly: GCA_028565015.1. Lineage (NCBI taxonomy): Eukaryota > Viridiplantae > Streptophyta > Magnoliopsida > Lamiales > Lentibulariaceae > Pinguicula > Pinguicula moranensis. The sequence continues at coordinate 6,833 of JAOWBN010042986.1, forward strand.
AAGTTTAGTGGTGAAGTTGAGGTCCCTAGATATTCTCATTCCAATATCTCTCTTAGCACTCTAGAATTTAGTCCGTAACACTTTGTTTATGATCATCTTTAGTTTAGACGTATAATTTAGTTAACTCATGAATTTGTTTGTCCAATTTGTATGAAACCCGTTAATTTTGGTGATTGTTAACTACAATCCTCGTGGTTCTATACCCCTCTCATCACTTTATTACTTCTACGACTTGGGCACTTGCAAAAATTTAAACGCAACAAGTTTTTGGCGTCGTTTCTGGGGATTATTAGAATTAGCAATATCAATACCACCCGAGTTTTTAACTAGATTGAACTTTTATTTTACTGTTTTAATTTTATGATACTTCCTTTCAGGTGTGTATGAACCCTTCGGAGGGTGAAACTTTTGGTGAAGAGGATCCAGAAATTGAACGGACATTCCAAGCCTGAAGAAGAGCTCAACGGCAAGAAAGAAAATGCTGAAATGGCAGGGGGGCCAATGAGGATGACCTCCCTATGGAAGACTTTGCACTTCCTTGTGCTGAGGAAGTTGTTCCTTCCATAAGAAGACCATCCATGCAAGCAAACAACTTTGAGCTTAAGCCGATTACAATTCAGTTGCTCATGCAACACTTTAAATATGATGGATCAGCCACGAAGGATCCCAACTCACACATTAGTGCCTTTGTGGAAATATGTGACACACTCAAGTACTCAGGTGTCACCCAGGATGCTATTAAGCTCAGATTATTCCAATTTTCACTTAGGGACAAAGCCCAAAGGTGGCTGCATTCACTACCTTCTGATTCCATTCATACATGGGATGGGTTGAGGAATCAATTTTTGACACAGTTTTTTCCACCGTCGATGACAGCAAGAATCTTGAGTGAGATCACATTCTTTAAACAGAGAGAAATGAAAACCTTGTACGAAGCACAGAAAAGATTCAAGGACCTCTTGAGGAGCTGTCCAAATCATGGTTTGCCACACTGGCGGCAACTCCAGGCATTCTACAATGGATTAGAAAGCACAACAAGAAGAGAGATAGATGCCGCAGCTAATGGCACCTTCATGAAAAAATCTTACAATGAGGCATATATACAGTTGGAAGCAATGACCAAAAATTATTATAGATGGCCTACTGAAAGAGACAGTCATAAAAGAGTGGAGGAAAGATATGAGATAGACAAAGTGGATGCTTTGACAGCTTCCATGTAGGCCATGAGCACTCATTTTGAAACATTCATAAATGAAGGAATGCTTCTGAGGCTAGTGATGGTGGAGCAACAATTATCTTGTGAAGCATGTGGAGGACCTCACTCTCGAGAACAAAGTCAGGAAGTGACATCAATGGATAATACCCAATGGAGTAGCTCAACTATGTAGCAAATCAGCCAAGATATCCCAATAATTTCGAGCGCACAAATTTCAACCCAAGGAAGAATGATCATCCAAATTTCCCATGGAGTAATAACCAACATGCAATGAACCCTCCAGGACCAAGATCTTTCTCAACTCATCAACAGGTGGCAGTGCCACCAACAATATCACAGCAACGTCCATCATCATAGGATATGATAAATCGTTGGCTCTAGCTACAAAAAATAGTCAAGATCTGATGGCACAACTAGCCACAACATCACATGGTTTCATGCAAGAAACTAGAGCCAATTTCAAATATCATACAGTGTATATGAGAAACCTGGAAGCTCAAGTGGGGCAGTTAGCAAAACAGTTTGCAGAAAAACCTTAAGGAACACTGCCAAGTAATACATAAATAAATTGTAAGGAACAATGCCAAGCAATAACTCTGAGAAGTGGAAGGTAAGTGAAGAACATCACCAAGGATGCCCCAAGTGTCAAGAAGGAAACCCCACAAAGTTCTGAAGAACTTACACCCACAAAGAAGGAGGATCAAAAGCCCACAATGTCGTTCCATCATAGATTAAAACAGGGGAAGTTCGACAAACAATTTCAAAAGTTTCTTGAATTATTTAAGAAGCTACATATTAACATTCCTTTTACAGAAGCGCTGGAGCAAATCCCTTGTTATGTGAAGTTCATGAGTGATATTTTGTCCAACAAAAGAAAGTTTGAAGACTACGAAAGCATAACTCTGACTGAGCAATGCAGTGTAATACTCCAAAAGAAACTGCCACCAAAGCTGAAAGATCCAGGGAGTTTTGCTATTAATTGTTTCATTGGAAATTCTACATTTACAAGAGCATTATGTGACTTAGCTACAATAATTAATCTTATGCCTTTATCAATTTTTTAGAAGCTTGGATTGGAGGAAGCTCAGCCTACAACTTTTTCTCTGCATCCGACCGACAAATCCATTAAGCACCCCCGAGGGATAATTGAAGTTGTCTTGGTTAAAGTGGATAAATTCATTTTCCCATATGATTTTATTATTTTAGACATGGAGGAAGATTGTGATATACCAATTATTTTGGGGAGGCCATTTCTAGCTACAAGAGGTGCACTGATTGATGTTCAAGGGGAGAGCTTGTACTCAGAGTCCAAGGGGAAGTGGTCATGTTCAATGTATTTCAAGCATTGAGATATCCAGATCACCAAGAAGATTGCCTAAGCATAGATTCAACAGATCAACTACCTCTAGCAGACTATAGATATCAAAGAGGTGACTTGGAGAATTGTTTGATTAGCACTGACCCTACCATCTTGGAGGAACCATGAGTCAAATAATATGCTAATTGGCTCAAAGCTAATGGAACTTATAACAATACTCATTTTGAAGAGTTGGATGAGAAACCCAATCCTCGAGTTTGCCCTTTTGAACAACCACCCACTCTGGAACTCAAACCATTACCCACAAATCTGAAGTATGCATTTCTGGGTAATGATAATACCCTCCCTGTGATTATTTCTATCAATAGTTCTCATCAGGAAGAGAGCAGCTTGTTGCATGTGCTCAGGGATCATAAGTGTGCTATAGGATGGACTTTCGCAGACATAAATGGAATCAGCCCATCTGTATGCATGCACAAAATACTATTAGAAGAAGGAAGCAAACTAGTGGTAGCTGCTCAGCGATCTGAACTGTAAGTCCGGTCTTGAAACAACCGGAGGTCGGTGGAGCCGTCCTTTTCGGAGGGGTCCAAGGCCTGCCCGATTCCGGTACAAAGAGCCCATCATCTTGAGGGTAGACTGGGAAAAGCGAGAAAGGTAGAGGCTGGATACACAATCTTCTGTTTGAATCCTATTATAAAGGAAGTGGTAAAGAAGGAAAATTTTGAAGAGGTTAGATATTGGAGTAGTGTATCCCATCTTATATAGTAGCTGGATCATCTCAGTACTATGTGCTTCCAAAAAGGGAGGAATGACAGTTGAAGCAAATGAACACAATGAAATCATTCCTAAGAGGACAGTAACTGGATGGAGGATCTGCATGGACTACAGAGCACTAAATAAAGCCACAAGAGTGGATCATTATCCATTACCCTATATTGATCAAAGTTAGATAGGCTTGTAGGGCACAAATATTATTGTTATCTTGACGGCTACTTAGGGTATAATCAAATCTGTATTGCACTAGAAGATCAAGAGAAGCTACTTTCACTTGCTCTTATGGAACATTTGCATTTCGTCGTATGCCCAATGTGGGGGTGCTGAGTAGCTTTTCCTGAGCATGAGATTAATTTTTGCACCTAGGTCACATAATGCTCTTATAAATGTAGAATTTCCAATGGAACAAGGAATAGTGAAACTCCCTTGATCCTGCAGCTTTGGTGGCAGTTTCTTTTGGAGTATTGCACTGCATTCTTCAGTCAGAGCTACGGTTTCATAGTCTTCAAACTTTCTTTTGTTGGACAAGATGTCCTTCATGAACTTCACATAACAAGGCATTTGCTCCAATGCTTCTGTAAAAGGAATGTTAATATGTATCTTCTTAAATACTTCATGAAACTTTTGAAATTGTTTGTCTAACTTCCACTGTTTTAATCTCTGATGGAACGAAACTGTGGGCTTTTGATCCTTCTTCTTTGGGGGTGTAAGTTATTCAGAACTTTGTGGGTTTTACTTCTTGACACTTGGGCATCCTTGGTGATGTTGTCCACTTCCCTTCCACCTCTCAGAGTTATTATTTGGCATTGTTCCTTGGGATTTATTTATGTATTACTTGGCAATGTTCCTTGAGGTCTTTCTGCTAACAGTTTTGCTAACTGCCCTACTTGATCTTCCAGATTTCTCATATCCACTGTATGATATTTGAAATTGGCTCTAGTTTCTTGCATGAAACCATGTGATGTTGTGGCTAGCTGTGCCATCAGATCTTGACTTTTTTTTTGTAGCTAGAGCCAGCTGATTTATCAGATCCTCTGATGATGGACGTTGCTGAGACATTACTGGTGGCCCTTCCACGTGTTGATATGATTGGAAAGATCTTGGTCCTGGAGGGTTCAGTATATGTTGTTTATTACTCCATGAGATATTTGGATGATCATTCTTCCTTGGGTTGAAATTTGTGCGCTCGAAAATATTTGAATATCTTGGCTGATTTGCTACATAGTTGAGCTGCTCCATTGGGATATTATCCATTGATGTTCTTTCTGACATTGTTTGAGGTCCTCCACATGCTTCACAGATAGTTTTTTGCACTACCATCACTGGCCTCAGAGGCATTCCTTGATTCATGAATGTTTTAAAACGAGTGCTCAAGGCTTGCATGGAAGCTGTCAAAGCATCAACTTTATCTATCTCATATCTTCCCCCCTCTTTTATGACTATCTCTTTCAGTAGGCTATCTATAGCAATTTCGGGTCATTGCTTCCAACAGTGTATATGCCTCATTGTAGGATTTTTTCATGAAGGTGTTATTAGCTACTGCAGCTATCTCTCTTCTTGTTGTGCTTTCTAATTCATTGTAAAAGGCATGGAGCTGCTGCCAGCGTGGCAAACCATATTTTGGTCTGCTCCTCAAGAGGCCCTTAAATTTTTCCCATGCTTCGTACAAGGTTTCCATTTCTCTCTATTTAAAGAATGTGATCTCACTCAAGATTCTTGCAGTCATCGATATTGGAAAAAAGTGTGTCAAAAATTGCTTCCTCAACCCATCCACTTTAGGAAATTTAGCTTCCATGGAATTTTTAATCACGACATTTTGAATTCTATGGAGAGAGAAAGGAGCCAAGGTCGGTCACAGGGCCGGGATCAAGTTGTAGAAGTCCAACTCGCATCAAGACTAAAGGCCAAGAATAGTTGTGAAATTGCGCAATTGTAGAAAATAGGCAGGCGGACGCTTGGCTATCACTAGGCAGGCGCCTTAATCTTCACTATAGTGGGTGCCAAAATCACCCTTTGGCATTTATGATGGTTGGTGGCATGTGCCAGGCTCCGTGGTGTCTGGCGACTGCTTGTCTTTTATGCACGTGGTCCAAATTTGAGAAACTTCTGGTTCTTCTAATGAACAAACTAGGATACGCGCAATATATTCTTAGAAAGGTCTTGAATTCTAGGTTTTTTAGAAGTTTGGATCACTGAGTTTGAACCTCTACATAGAGACATATACGTGATCTTGTGGAGGTTTGTAATTGCATCCTTGCATTCTTTTAACTATTTCATGCCATTTTCTCTCCTCTTTGATTTTTGCAAAAAATCCTTCTAGAGAGCCTTTTCAATGGCAGGTTCAACATGAAGTTCATGCGAAAGATCACCCCTGCATGTTGGCCTACTTTTCATGTAATCCATCATCGCGTGTGTGCATTAGATTGAACTAATCAATCTACTAACCATTCAACACATAGGCACCAAGAGTACCCGAAGTTTAAACCCCAACTCCACCCTCCACAAATAACGGATAGTGTGTACGTTAAGGATTCTCTCACGGTGGAGTTGAAAGCCGACATAATATACCCTCAAAGAAAAACACTCATATAGGTTGCCAAGCAATCTTAACAAGAATTGAAAATGAGCTAGGCACGTATTGGTTCCTTCAAGTCCTAATCCTAGACTTAGAAAGGAAAAAGAAACATGGAACTCAACTATATCAAGGTATCTATTAAACTAAATGATCATGGAATTTGATTCTTTTACAAACAAAACTCCAAATGTTTCATTTTCGTTATCACCCTTGATTGTTTCTTCTTTTTCACAAGGTGTATATTTTTTTCTTCTATTTTCATGCACCACCAACATCAATACCAAATCCATGTAAAACAATTACAATACAGCTTGATTTCTTTATATAAACCAAAAGTACTTTGACAAATGGCATACTATAGGGGAATGGCAATAAGAACTTAAGTTCAACATGTTCTTCTTTCAATGAATCATCATCCCACCTTTTGAACTAGATTACACTAGTGATTCATCAAATTCAAGACTAAAGCTCCATAATATTTGAATGCAATAGAGGAAGATAACTCAATGTAGCCATTGCACCAAGATCAAGAATAGCAGGAAACTTGTATCTATCCTTTCCCTTACTCTTGCAGAAGTTGTACAAGAGTTAAAAATAAGTGTACTTAAATCATGATCCACACTTTAGCATATGCATTGACTTTCCATCTCACCATAGGGCCTAGTTGTGCATAAAGGTGAATCTAAAAAGCAATTAAGCAAACGTGCCAACATAGAAATAATGGCAATCCATCAACCAACCACCTAGATGCCATTATGCATAAACTCAACCATTTACGGTTAAATTCTATGCTAAGCTCAAGAATCAAGGATTTGAAAGATAGGAAAGCTCGAATAATAGATCTTGCACACTCGAACAACCAATAAAATAAGCATACTAAACATCACAAAGTATCCAAGTTCATACAAATGCTCCTATTCCCAAAAACACAAGCAACATCTATCCTCTGGTGTTTAGCCAAGGGTGAGGGTACAAACACCACAAGACAACAAATTGTAAGACCTGGTGCCCTATAAGCCATGTATTTTATTATATAATGCTAAATTGTCCATTGAACAAAATTTACATTTGCATTATTCGTTTATATTGTGTGTGGATATGAATTCAATTATCAGTGGAGTCCCATGATTGCAATAGATGTCTTGATTGTCCAGCAAGAGGTGCCTTGTAGAACGATTGAACTTCAGGATTTGCAATCTAAAATTGAGTTTGTAGTCGTACGGATTAATTCTGAAAATATGAGTTGGGATCTTAAGACTTTCTATGACCATTGGAGTTGTCTAGAAATCCTTTTGAAGAAAGTGGTTGATCCAGGCCGCTATGTAACATTGCCTTGATGGAGACTCCTATATATGGAAAAGATTTTTTGCATAAGACTGACTAAGATGTGATAATGAGATATTTAATATCCGTTAACCAAAGAAACTCATATTAGATCACAAAGATGATTATGTATACGTTATCGAACTTTTGAGTTACTTGAGAAACTCTGGTCTATGGTATTTCGTTCTTTGACTTGTTCGGTAGTTCTCATTGCAAAATGCACAAGTTGTATCCCATGCATCTTGGGTGCCATATGAAGTAGATAACAAGGAAATCCTTGGTACAAGATAGAATTCACACATTTATTGGCTTGGTAGGGGTTAATGTTGAATCATGATTCCTATGAGGAGTTTATTCCATAATTGACCGAGATCACTCCTCCACGAATGAAGAATCATCATATTAATTTGTTCATTAGAGAATAAATGGTACTCGTGGCACAAGACATATTTAGGTGGGTTAACAAACGTTAGACCTAGACCTATTTATGAACCTCGAGTGAAGGATAGCATATACACAATGATTATATCAATGAATGCTCCTACAGTAATCTTCGACTAAGAAAGTCCATATGTGTTGAAAGTTCCTCCTTGTACCTATAGTGGTACGTTCAAGATACTAAACGATTATTGACTCGGTAAAAGCATTTTTTGTGTGATGATTAATCTAATTGGAAATAACTTTATGGGATCATCGGTCCCGAACTAGCCTGCAAGGAAGTAGTATGTTGTTTGTAATTCCTCAAAAGAATTAGACACATTATTAAATGATGAGAAAAGAAGGACGATTGTTTTGAGAAATGAAGTGCAAGAAAAAAAGGAGGCATCACATGTGAAGCATCGCATGTAGAGTGGGCCATCGAGCATGTTGTGCGCATGGACAACACACATGCATGATGCCTGCACGCTTGGCCAATCGGGTGTGCGGACATGGTAAGCCGCGCTCAGTACGAGCACCATGCTGACTTTGCTATGTGCCAAAGCCATACTATGTGCCTTGTCACTTGGCCACCATGTGCATGATGCATGATGCATCCACGCCACCAATAATTAGGAAGAGGCCTCGAGATACCCCGCATAGAGGAATCACAGGTACACCTTGTCGAAGGGGGCCCAATCCACAAACCCTTGAGAAACAAATTCCAAATGGAGGAATTTACATGTTAAAGAATGAGTTGCATGTGATGATTCTTTGTAGTACACTAACTTTACATGCTTTCATTTAGTTATAAATTAATTTGATTGTATGATGGTTGATCATGGACTTGAACCCAATGCAATTGTAGTTCCGAATAGGACACCATTATTGACTCTAAAATAGAGGCTGAATACATTGCTACTTTAGAATCTGCAAATGAAGTTGTATGGATCAAATAGTTCATTGAAGGACTTGATCTAGTTCCATTCGCTACAGGTCCTATCACTATCTTATGTGATAGAAGTGGGGTTGTGGGGCAAGCAAAGGAACCAAGGTTTCATGAGAGATCTAAACATGTATTTAGAAAGTTCTATCTAATCAGAGAAATCATAGATAGGAATGATGTAAAGGTACAAAAGATCCCATCGGAGACAAATGTTGTTGATCCTTTGAATAAGGCGTTATCCCAGACTTGACATGAGAGTCATGTACAAACACTCGGTCTTAGACATATGAGTGTTTGGTCTTATGCCAAGTGGAAGTTTGTTAGTGTTATGCCCTAAGGCCAATCACGTATGGCCTTTTTATTAACACTTTTATATCTATACATATGGTATGCAACATTATTCATTATTTGTTTGATTACTTGCATTTTCATTGCATATCAAATAATGAAGCACAAGTATTCATGACTTAGAGTGGATCACAAAGGGTTGTGATGATGAGACCATTCTAGTAAAGCTATTAATACTACATATACTTAACCATACTATTAGTGAGATAGGGTATCACTAATATGGATGGGTTAGCATGTTCTAAGCTGTTTTCTTTTGAAGGGAGTAGTTAATATAATCAATTATAGTGCAGCGACACCTAAGCTAGAACATGGATGCTTCTAGTTGACAAGTAATCAGATTGACCCAACTAGAGTCCACCACATTGTCAATGATAGATATTATAAAGAATAGTGGATATAAGTGATTCTTAAACTTTACATCAACATGAAATCTTGAGAATAGATGTCGCTCTTTGATTCTATTTGGACTTACACGATGAATGGGTAACAATAAGTAGTCTTAGGAGTAATATGAAGTACAAAAGGATTGTGAGTGACCAATGAATGACTCATTAATTCTAAATAGTTAAGAAACGATATCCCTATGGACACTTGTAAGAGATCATGATGAAAACATTTATCAAAGCATGAGTTTGATTAAAAAAGAGTTTCTAACCAATACTCAAATTCCATGATTTTCGATATAAGCAATCTATCTCACATGTCAAGAGAGGATGACAAATAACCTCTATATGCTAGATTGCTATATGAACAAGGTGAAGGGATAATAATTACATGGGAGCTAGTTTTTTTTAATGGGATAGTCTCCTTAAATGATTATTCTCAATACTTGGGTGTCCGTGATATGTTACTAGATGTCACTCATGGTTTATGGACATGAATTATTAATTAATGAATTAAAAGAGATTAATTTATATACTACAATACAAAATTATGTTAATTCAGAGTTCATTGCTAAGCTATTGAGAACCTATAGGGTCACACACATCAATACCAAACTTTTGAGGGGTCAAAATTTAATTAAAGGTAAACTATGGGGGGACAAAATAACGTTTATAAAACTTCAAGAACTTGTTTGTAATTATGTAGTCACGAATCTAATTACAAGAGATTGTGGTATGTATATTTTTTCGTATCAATGTTAGGTGGATCAATGTTGGAATCCACTAAATAAGTTAGTGAACAATTACTACACTTCATATATGAGAAATATGAAGTTAGTTGCATTTTTCTTCCAATTGAATTACATGCATAGGATGCATATCCAATTAAATTACATGCAACGAGGTGTTCATATACAAAGATTTGTATATAAAGGTTAAGTGGAAAAATTCTACAAAACGATGGAACAAAACCATGTATACATGTATGACTAGGATTAAAAGTTAATCCACTAACATGGACATGTGTTTGCATTTCAAGGTCATGACTTACTCTATAAATACCTTTATACTATCATATGTGCTAAGGTTTATACATTTGTGTATCTTTATAGGAGAAAAAGATATGTTCTCTCACTATTCGTGCGCTACTAGTGTAAGGGGTGAAAACTTTTTGGAATTTTTTTCTCATCTTCTAGGATCAAACGTGAGGAGCTAGCACTCCAGACACACATATGAGTGTTATGCAATGGGTCGTATAAGCTATGAAGAGTTGTCGTGTTGTGTACTACCATAAAGGGTGGACATTTGTACGCCTATAAAGGAGACTACATTCAAGGGTTTTGTGAAAGCTTCAGATTGAGGTATAACTTCTTTTATATCTTGTTTTGAAGTTATGTAAATCAGCATGTACCCATGGGAACGGAACAATTAAAAAAATTATGCACATACTTCATTTAACTTACGTTGTACATTTATCTCTAATGACACGTGGTGTAGCATAGAATTCCTACACAACACACTCCACATCCATCAAGTGTCTAGCTTCATTGCAGGGAACTCAGGTTTGTAACTTAGTTATTGTGAATCTGTTGCATGACTATTCATTTTGTGTTTTCTTTTCTATTCCTCTATTTGCATTAGTTGCGAACATGAGCTATCACGAGAAAAGTGAATTATCTAGTATTTGTGAATCTATCCGGCTTGCAACTCATATGTGCACCTTTTTCGATGTAGTGGACGAATCCAATTATCAGGGGAGAGACAAAATACACCCCCCAAAACTAATTTTGAATAGTTGTCCCAGCTGATTAAGGAGATACAAGTGATTAGGATGGGACAATAACAAACACAATTTCTAGTGTGTGCTACTAGTCGTGGACGAGGCCATTTCTTTAATGTCTTTCCCTACACCGTACAATGGACCAGTTTATGAGCAAACGAATTTGGTCACCGGACATTATTTGCATGAATGAAGGATGAACAATACCTGAGATGGCTACCATGAAAGATGGGATGACACTCTTATCGTTATCACCCAAACTCAAGGGACCAAACCCCGAAGACAAGCTTAAGGGAAACATTGCAAGTGTTCATACAAGTTTCCAAAGGGTGCCAAGAGCATAACGATTAACGTACCGATTCACTTGAAAAAGGCATTGAGCAATAGGGGACCAAGTGGAAAAGTTCGTGAATGAATTTCAACGTCAACCACAAAAGCATACTTGAGAAATTACAACTTTGAGGAGTGGAAAGGTAATAGAAAATCCCAATTGGATCTCAACATAAAATGAATTACCATCTAATGCAGGAAATTAGGAACGTGCACAAGGAAAGGCTCACTGAAGGCGATACAAACAAATTTGATATAGGCCTCCAATCCCATTCCCGTGACATCTTATGGATCCCATTAAGGATAAGCAGTTCAATTCTTTATATTTTATGCTTTCCGAAGTCAATATTAACTTGCCTTTGTTGAAGCTTATAGAGAATGTCCCTCTTTAAGCTAAATTCTTTGAAGAACTTTGTACCAACAGAAGGAAGTGTGAGCAACAAGCTATTATTTCTGCAGTTTGCCAATACAGTGGAGTCCTACCTAGTAAAAGTAGAGACCCAGGAAGCTTTAATATTCTTATATCGATGGGTAAATAGGATGGAATGGGCTAGGTTAGATCTCGAAGCAAGGATTAACCTTATACCTTCAATAGGGGGTGAGTGGAATTAAAACTGTTAACATGAGGCTGCAATTTACTATTAGATTGGTCAAAAATGCTAGAGGTATCGTGGAAGACTTGTTGGCCCAAGTAGGCAAGTTCATTGTCCCGTAAGACTTTGTTATCATGTATGTGGAAGGGAGCTCACCCGAGGATCAAGATCATCATTTACTCCTTGGACGACCATTTATGGATACCACAGGGACAAGTATAGTCATCCATGATTGCAAAATTACCATGGTTTTACGTGAAATAGTTGAAGTAAGAGATTTTGGTCAAAGCTTGGTACCATCCATTTGCATGCTTGAGGATCACTACTCTGTCGATTACATTGATGTTTTGATGTACGAGTTTTATATGCAAGAAATTATGCATAATGAGCTTGAAGTATCCCTGACCTCAGACACCTTTCCTGGCGGAAAGATGGCTCACTACATGCATCTCCTTGACAAAGGGAATCTTGGTTTTGGTAAATTCATTCCTCATACTACACTGTCTTTATCTCATAGTGTGTCGTCTGAAAAGTCCAACCCACTCAAGCTTGAATTTAAAGTTCTTCAAAGTCACCTAAAGTATGTTTTCTTGGGAAAAGACAATGCTTACCCGATTATTATTTTTTTATTATAACTTCTATGCAGGAATGCAAGTTGGTTTAAAAGCTTGCTTTACATAAGGAGGCCATTAAATGGAGTATTTTGGATATTAAAGGAGTCATCTCCTCTAATTGCATGCTCCAGATCGAGCGCGAGTATGATGATAAACCAGTTCGTGAACAACAAAAGAGGCTTAATCCAATTATGTAAGAAGTTGTAAAGAAATAGGTGATGAACCTTTTAGACAATGGGGTAATCTTCCCAATATCAGACAGCAAGTCGTTGAGCCCAATCCATGTGGTACTAGAGAAGACCGGGATCACAATTGTGAAGAATGACAAAGGAGATATGGTCTCTGCCCGGATGATAGCTGGATTCCCTAAGGCCATTCATCTTGGACTTTTGTATTAACACTTTAATGTTGTATATATATGATTGTAGAAACCTTTACTATTTGATTATTTATTTACTTTATTTATAGCATTTCAAACAGTAAAGCCTAGTATGTTGTATATATAATGAGACCACTCTAATTATGTTATCAATACTAAACATCCCTAACCATGGTATTAGTGAGATAAAGCATCACTAATACGGATACGTTAGCATATTATAAGCCAATTCTTTTTGAAGGAAATTGTTAATCTCTTCAACTATAGTGTAGAAATTAAGTTAAGAACATGGATGCTTGTGGTAGACAAGTATATCGGATTGACACACATAGAGATCACCATATTATCGATGGTTGATTCTATAAAAAATAGTGGGTATAGGTGATCTTTAGATTTGAGATCACCACATAGAGATCTTGAGTTTGGAGATCACTCTTTTATTCTATCAGGAGTTACATCGTAAATTGGTAACAATAGGTAGTTTTGGCAGTGGTTTGAAATACAGAAGGATTGTGAGTGATCAATAAAGGATCTACCACTCCTAAGATGTTAGGAGTTGGTATCCCTATGGCCACTTGTAAGAAAGTTATGAAAGCCTTTATAAGAACAAGTTTAATTAGAACTTAATGAACATGACTTCCGGTACAATAAATCTTATTTATATTTATGAGGATGACAAATAACCTCAATATATAAGATTGAGAATGTGTTCAAAGGTGAAAGGATATTAATTACATGTGAACTGATTCTTAAGTGATAGTCTTCTTTCATGACTATTTTAAATGCTTGGCGGCCATGATGTTTTGCTAGAGGTCACTCATTGTCTATTAACTTGAATTACGGGTTAATGATTTATAAGTGTATAAATCAATAACATAATTTAATTATGTGAATCTGAGGTTAATTCCAAAGTTATTGAGAACCTATAGGGTCACATACATTAACATCATTCTCTTGAGGTATTATAATTAAATGTTCGAAAATGTTTTGGGACAATTACATAATATCCGAAATTTTAGGGTAGTTTCCGAAATGTCCAAAAGGTTTGGGCAAGTTTTGTAATTTTTGAATGTTAGGGGAATTTTTGGAATGACCTTAACTATGAAGGTGAAATTGGAATTTATGAAACTTCAAGGGCTTGTTCGAAATAATGTGGTCACAAATATAATATTAGAAAGTTCGTGGGATGTCTATTAAATACATCAAAACTCAATTTAGTCACACAAGTGTATTCTTGCATGGTTTGGTTCATGAAATCGTGACACATCTGCATCAGCTGCCCAAAGATTCAATATATGTCCAAATGTTGGACATATGTATACTTGCATACCTTGATTTATGAAATCATGACACCTAGACAATGAGTTGTTACAAGATCAAACACAAGTAAGGTTATGATCAAATGTTGATGAATTCTTGACATATGTTTGTATCTAAGAATTATGGAAACCTCTATAAATACACTAAGACATTTATATGTGAGTTATTTTTATGCACTTTTATTAGACTTGGTAGAAAATTTGAAGAAATTCCTTTCTTCAAATTTGTGCAAAAACCCGAAAATAAAATTTGAAGGGAAATGATTGAAAATTTGGAGAAATTTTCATCTCACTTCCTAAGTCTTGAAGTGTAGAGCTCACACTCTTTGTGCTCACATATAAAGTTATAAATTTCGGTGTATAAGCCCCAAGGGTAGTGGTGGAGTACACTACTCTAGAGTTGTACAATTGAACACCTCAAAGGAAAGAGATTACTCTCAATAATAGAAATTCTTCAAGAGGTATAAAAGTCCGTCCACTTTGTAGTAAGTTTTGTAATTAGTAAGATCAATGGAAAGAGATTTCGAAATTCCTATAGTCTTACCCTTCACTTCGCACAGATTAATTACACTACCACTGAGAAGAAACTTTCAGCTGTTGTGTTTGCTCTTGAAAATTTTGATCATATTTAGTAGGATTTAGAATAATCATCCGTTGTGGGCACTCAGCTTTGAAATATCTTTTGTCAAAGATTATTGAAAACCATGATTGCTTCGATGGATTCTCATACTGCCATTATTTGATCTTGAGATTAGTGATAAAAATGGGTTTGAGAATGTTGTTGCTGATTGATTGTCTCATTGACAACACAAGAATAACTCACAGGTAAAAGAATCGGTGAAGTACCGATAAGTTTCCCAAGAGGTCGAATCTCTCAAGAAATTCAACACAGTTGCCATACCCCTTGGTGGTGGATTGGTTACTGCAGCCAAGAGTTTGCATGCAATTTTAATAAGAAACCTGGGACTTGTTGGGAGTTTGTATTACTTCTTATGCATAGTATTATGCTTAACACCTCCAATGTGTGATACACAGTACACTTGCACACATCCACAATGCAAATTTTTCATAACCAACCTCCACAAAGGAGTAGTCTCATTTTATATATTTACAGGCAATTCTGACCAACACCTACTGACTATTATTTTAAGAAAGAACATACAGGATCTGACAATGGTAGCACTTGCTCAGGATAACTGCTTCCACACACCTCCACCCTCCTCCTCCACTTTCGGTATTACCTTGTTCATCTAACTTTTTAGTGGATTCATTGAGGAACAGGGAGAATAAACAGAAGGGACTCGAACAAGACAGCTATTGAGCATCAGGGATCTCTGTGTTGAGTTACTCTAACAGTACATCAAACACACTTTCAGGCAACTAGCTATCCACCAAGCCAGGAGAGCCAAAACATTGCATCAGTGTCCTAGCAGGCCTACATTGAGACAGATCATCACTGATCAAAGGATTGAGTTCTAGAGATTTACATACACAAGCCACCATCTATCCACCACGACAGTTGTGGTTATTGCATTCAGGACAAATTCAGCCTAGAAACTACAAGAAAGGATAGCTCCTCCACCGTCCTCCAATGAGGGATAAAAGATTGAAAGTTGATGACGAATTCACAGGATGATCCATAGCCAATCTTTGTTTTTGATCTTATATGCTATCATACTGAACTACCACCCCTCCATTCATTATAGGTATATCTCTTCAAACATAACCGAGCTATGTACCAATATCCTCATAAAAAGGAGAATTGATAAGTTGATAGTCATGACGTTATGTCTTGTTGAAAAGTGGTTAATGGCGATGAACTGACTTTTGAGATGCTTTGTGACCTACTATGATGCTAGGGGAGACATATACCAAATCACCCTTAGCTATACTGGAGGGAGAGTATGGAGGGAAGACAGGTATACAGATCACTCTCAAAGATTCAAGCTACAGGAGTACTCCTAGTGGACTTGGTTGATTAGGTCCCTTAGAAATATTTTGTACTTTTCTTTCTTTATTTTCCTTATCCCCTTGTACATACTCTATATTACATATTAATAGAATTTTGCTTACCAAAATAAAGTATTGGATATGTTCACTCACCTTCATTGGGTTCCGATAAAGTATACCTAATCGTTTTAACTAAGGATCCGATTCTATAAAGGCGCACTACCCTCTCACAGATTTGTCCCCCAGTCTCTTAGCGTGGTTCTTGAGGACTAGTTTATTAGGCATTATCCTAACGAATAATTGGAGGGGTACTCTCACTCCCTACTTTTCAATGACTCCATTAATCGAGTGTTACTCTCTCGACAAAACCAGCTTGGCACGCATCGAACTTATCCAAATGTAGAATAAGCACAACACTGATACAAAGATTCAATATCAAACATATAATGGTAAATACCTCAGCTCATAGACAAACCAAATAAAAATACCATAGATATGCATAAAATAAATCAAGTAATGAATTCTTCCCCTCTACAGATTTGACTCCACCCCTGTCAGTAGGTGGGTAGCTGATGCCTGTAAAAAAGATTCCTTTTTTACTTCCTTAAGAAATTCCCTAGATCTAAATCTAACTTAGAAGGAAAAACATAAATAAGAGAGAGAAAGGAGCAAAGTTTTCCACCACTCAAACCATATCCAAAAGTTTTGTGTAAATTTGAGAAAATGACTTATATAGTACTAGGCTAAAATGGGGGTAAATCATAAATGTGCAGCAAAAATCTTAGATATGGTGCTAAAAAATGGTGTTGGAGGACGTCTTGTAAGTTGCGGTGGCTGCTTCAAGAGTTTTCCACCTCAAAGGTGGGCATATTTAAATTATAGGCGAGCACCTGGCTCTTCAGGATTCTTTGAATAATTAGAGGATGTTGTTTTATGGACGAGCAATGTTGGGCCTCATTTATATCGACTTAGTCTTGTTATGAATAGGTAGCCTCTCTTCAAGGGTTGAATAATACTTCAAGAGCTTAATACGGGCATCTTGGGACCAAATGTAGTCACCTTTATGGAGTTTCATCCTCGAGATAGCTTGTGAATACAGGTGCCTTGTGTGTGAGGTCGGAGCCTTCAAAGAGTTGCATCCTTGAGAAAGCTGTGGAAGGTGGGTGCCTTGAATGTGAAGCGGGACCCCCTAGGACTTTCTTCCTCACTTAAGTTGTGAGGTGGCCATTCAGTATGGGACAGGTGCCTCCAGTAACTTGGCTTCTGACTTCTTTGTCTGAGGCGTTTGCTTTCTGTGTGGAACTCCTAAAATCCATCAATTCGCACAAGTTTCTTCTACTTTTGTGTTCTTTACCTCAAGGTTCCTAGGAAAATAACACAAGATGGAAACAAACAACCAAAGCAACAAAAACGTCATCGAAAGCAAGTAAACGCAGGCTAAAATACCCAT
This sequence comes from Pinguicula moranensis, assembly GCA_028565015.1. Lineage (NCBI taxonomy): Eukaryota > Viridiplantae > Streptophyta > Magnoliopsida > Lamiales > Lentibulariaceae > Pinguicula > Pinguicula moranensis. The sequence goes on from JAOWBN010042986.1 coordinate 24,554, forward strand.
GATTAACTAATATAAAATTGACTCATCGCTGGCCATCTCTTGATTGCCTAATGTGTCTATGAATGATGATATTACTATACCCATTCTTGATGCTTTCAAAAATGAATAATTATTTGGCATTATGATTGAACAATGGGATGCAAATTTTGCAACCTATTTGGCAAGTGGTATTTTACCAATGAACCTTTCAGCGGAGGAAATGATGAAGTTTATGTCTTTGGTTCGATTCTACTTTTGGGAGAACTCCTACCTCTTCCAAGTATGCAAGAATCTTAGATCACTTCCTACATTCTAGGTTTGAGCATTCGCTATTCAGGATTGGTAATGGCTATTACCAATCTCGTACCAAATAAATTCGGTAACTAGGGTTTAGAAATTTCTAGGTTTCTCTTTTCTTTTCTCTATCTTGGGTCTTACTTTTGCTTGCTGACAAACAAGGCATATGTTTGGGGGATTTTGATGAGGTTATTTTAAACCAACTAATCAAGGTCTTTTACGCTATCTTTGACTTATGTGTTGAGTATTTTGTATGTCTTGTGTGTTCATTTTACTTGTTTTATCTTTATTTTTTGTCTTGGTTCCCCGATTCTAATTTGTGCAAAAATGAGAGAAAATGAGTTGGAAATGGCGAAAGAGTTAGGTGTATCTAGAAGCAAAGCAAGCACCTGCCTACTCCCTTTAAGGCCAGCAACAAAGAAGCCTAGACGACCACTTGTTAAGCAATTACAGATACCAGTAATCTCCCGAGGTGTAAGTGAAGCATTGCCGGCGCTCGCTAGATTCCTTCAGGTGCCCACTTGAGCTTGCTAGAAGAAGAGGAGAAGGATTTCAGGCACCCGCCCATCTTTAGCATGCGCCCGCCAGGCTGTACCAAAGGAGAGCATAAGAAAGATGAGGCGCCCACTCAACCTGTCATAGAGCCTTTCTAGGGCAAACCGAGATAAAACTTGATGAATTTAAGGTGCCCGCCACTTTCCTTCAGGTGGCCGCCCAAGAAGGCTAATGTAAATTTCATGTAATTGACATTTCCACTGGGTCTCCCTACTTATAGTGGAGGATTCTATAGAGCTTTTGATGTTTATCTAATTTTGGATTCTAATGAACTCTTTTATTGCTTTTCTTGTGAACATAAGTAACTCAACCTTTTTGAAAGGGTGATTAGTTGATTTTTCCGATATTATGGATTGGATTTGGTGTTGAATTTATGGATTAAAGTTGGGGTTAGTTCATATTATTTGGTTAATATTGTCTATTGCCTCTCCTTTGTAGATTTATCACCATCCTTGAAAAACTGAATTAATTTACAGAACTCAAAGGATCGACTAGCCCATTATCAGCTTCAAGTAAACCAAAAGATATAGGTATCTAAGTTAATAAGGACTAGGTAGGTTTTAACTCCCAGATCTTAGGCTTGTGATCTTAATTTGAGGAATTTTTGTTGTCAAACATTATGGGAATTTCGTAATCTATTTACGCGCCATGAAGCATGTTATGTGCGGAAGCGTAATAAATTGTTTGTAAACATGCATAACAAAAAAAATCAAGAATTCCTTTCCCATAGATCTTGCTAATTTAAATAACTTAAACATCAAGATGGAAGAAATCGTTTTTATTTCAAGAATATTTATTCTTCAAAATCTTGAAAATAGTCTCCTCTTGAAGGTGTTCAAATATCCATTGTCTATGGTATTCCACACCACCACAACCTTTGAAAGCTTATACAACCTTTTGTACAACTTATATGTGTATTTTTGGAGTGCTAGTTCCACATTTAAAGTTTAAGAAGATGAGAGGAAAAATTTCATCAAGTACAAATATTTTTACCCATTTTTCTATACTTTTTGATAGAGAGAGAACCTCTTTGTTTCTTCTATTAAGGCTTGTAAATTCATCAATCTTCCACATATGAATGTATTAGGGTATTTGTAGAGGTTCCCATGAGTTTAGATGCAAAAACATGTCTTAGAGTTGATCAACATTTGATCAATCATACATATGGTTGATCATTGGACAACTCATGTTTAGATGTCAAGATTTTGTAGAATCAAACCATGCAACTAATATATACAACTCTTTGTATATTATTACACTATTGCATATAATTTTATTTGAGACGAAACCTTTGCATGTAATCTAATTAGAGAAAAATATGTCACAACTATATATATAAGTAAAATCCAACCAATAAAGTCTTGATGTATACAATATACATCCCACAAACTTATGTTTATTATATTTGTTTCCCTATAATTATAAAATAGCCCTTGAAGTTTCATAAATTTCATTTTGACCCCTATATTTTATCTTAATTACAAAATGATCCTTCAAGAATTTGATGTTAATGTGTGTGACCCTATAGGTTTCCAATAATTTTGCAATGGACCTTGATTTAACTTAATCAAATTATGGTTAATGAATTTCACACTTGTAATTCATTAATCCATAATTTAAATCCATAGTAGCTGACCTTTAGAAAAATATCATGGCCCCCAAGCATTGAGAATAGTCATGGAAGGAGGCTATAATTTTAAAAACTAGCTCTGATGTGAATTGTTTTGCTCGCGGAATGTAAACGTGGAGTCGAGAACTTATTCTTGTAACCAGAGAAACACATGAATCAAGCAAAATTCAAAATTAACAAAAATAAAAGGATAGATTGCGTGCAACCCAACAAAAAGTAATACAAAATAGAAGGATGAAAAAGAACGGACATGGGAGAAATATGTTATGCCGTAGAAACCCAATTAAAGCATGAAACATCAACCCTAGCCAACTACTGCGATTAAAATGAATGTTAACCAAAGAATTGATCAAATGCCTACCAGAGGATCTGCTCTATGATCAACATAAAAATCGTAGAATCAACATTTACATAAACCCTAATATTCATGAAACCTATTTCTCTTTATAATAGGAATTCGAAAAAACAAAGAGATTCCTCTCAAGTTCATAACCTTAATAAAAATTGTCTCTCCATAAAAAAAATGAAATTGTTGCCTTTAAATAGGCTTACAAATGGCCAAATGTATCCTAGTGTAGTTGGAGTCTTAAATAATTAAAATCCTAAAAAAATTGGAAACTTTCTTAAGGGAAAAGTCAATCCTTATTTGATTTAAAAAAGTAAAGTAGGAAATTAACTAATTAACTAGAAATTCGAAAATCTTACTAATAAAATCAATTAAAATAGTTAATGGAAATCAACACTCTTCATTTGCATATCCTAGTAGGGGCCGTGACCGCCCACACTTGCAATATCCCATATGCTTGATTTAGTCTCCATAACTCGCGTGCCAACTTCTAGTTTGAGAATAGTATGTTCCGAAATTATAATTTCACAATCGGACCGTTACAACTTGATATCCTTTTGTCACAATATGTACTGATAAGTCCTTATCACTGGGTAAATTTTTTATTAGATTGGAATTTGTTGAGACCTCCGATCGCCAATAAAATCGTGGCTGCGCAGTGCTGCAAAAAGCCGATTGTGAATAAACAAGAGAAGTATGTTCCAAAAACTACATCTCACGATCGGACCGTTCACACTGGAACACTATTGTACATGTAGATACACAATGAGTTTTTGGACTTTTGTTAAATTTGCAGAACGATCAGAGAACGTTTGACTATATGATTGGAAGAAACCATGAAACTGCGCTTTGCTGTAATTCACACCATGAAAACGCACTTTGCTGTAATTTACACCATGGAAGAATCCAAGGTCCAATTATTTTAAGCCATGCAAGAATCCAAATTCATTTCGGGCCTCCAACATTCACATCAAGCTCTCTCGTGAGTTTTATACAAGGCTCATTACTTGACGCCTCAGATAAACAGGGAAGTTCTCTCTCAACCTCGCACCTTGTATGAACATTAAAATGTTACTATTCATCATCTTCTCGGATGAATCTGGCCGTGGATAACGCCAGTGAGTAGCAGCCCTCTTCCCTTTCTTGCAGTTCCCTCCCCGAGGATGCCTCACACACCCAGGGAGCCAAGCTTTGACCTTTTTTTTTCACTATATACACTCTCTTCATTTCCCCCATAACACCATTCTTTCCTGCTACTCGTTCTTGGCTGTTACAGGCGAGCAACCATTTTCAACTCTGAATTGCTCGCAAGATAGTCATGGCTGCACGCACACAAGCCTATGCGGACTCTCCCTCCACAACAACTAAAAATGATGCGGCCTGTTGGTATCAAAGCGGGGAAAACGCCACTTATTCTTCATCCTTCACTGCAGAGGAAGGGAATCACTTTCACTAAGATGCTTATCACTCAGAATCCTGTTTCGGTACATGAAAGGCTAGATCCTTGCTTAAAGGACTCTATTAGAGACAGTAGGTGCACAGTTTGCTACCTATTACATCACAAACTTTCCCCCGTATTGCGATGAGTCTCAACTAAAAGCTTCGCTGAATATGCAATGTGCAATCAAAGATCTCAAGATAGCTAAAAAACTAAACAACAATGGCTGGCCGTTCGGTTTTTTGGATTTTGCCGAGGACATGAAGAGAAAGCTTTGTTGTTTAAGTTAAACAATATTTTGATTGGATCATTTCAATTACAAGCTAATAGAGAGAGATTTCCTAAAGACAAGGAGCTAAAAGCTGTTAGAGGAGCTTATCAGCAGGACTTCAAGGCTGGAAAAACTTTACAATCCGTGGCATCTACAAGCAAGATAATGACTGGAATACAACAGGTTGTGTTGAAGAAAAAATGTGTCCACAAAAGGAAAGATAAAATCTCAAGTTATTGGTGAATCTCATGTACATCCTATAGTTATTGAGTTAGACAAAAATCATTACTCCTAGCACAACTTTGCTTAATCTGCATCCACCAAGCAGCGAAAACTTCCCGATGACACAAACCTTTCCAGCAGGCGCTCTTAGCTGGTGGCGGGCCAGACAAGACTTGGCAAATAATTATGCTTCTATAGAATGTCTGCCATCGGTCCTTGCAGGTCACGCACCTGATGGCAAACACGACTTAGGTCACCTTCCTTTTTCATCAGGGTCACACCAGTTACCGTGTTTTCCACCTGATCATCGTGGTCCATTTTATTCACTTTTGTGCACAGACGCTAAATTCCTAGTCCCCAAAGGGTTTCAGGCCCTTCAACTCCCTAATCTCCATTGCAGGGTCCGGATAGAACAAAGTTGTATCATCGGTAGAAAATGAGGGTGCTCCATAAAAAGTTGGCATAGTGCAAATATTTCGATAAGGAAATAAAAGTAGGGGAAGCGGGGAAGTTCAAGGACAACCATCTCTGAGAGGGAATTTCTTCTCAGCATGCCACAAAAAAAATTGAGACACTGATGATTAGCACAAAAGGGGAAAGAAAAAATGCCTTGGATGCACATAATATTGAAACATTCCAAGGTCAAACCAGGTTCACAGTTAATACATTGTTTTCAAAAGGAATATACAATCAAGGCAAATAATACATTTTCAAAGGGGATGTGACTTTACCCAATCCATTATCTTTTCTCAGAGGGGTTGGCTTAGCCGCCTCATACCATTTCTTCTACCCCTGAAGTTGATGCTAACACTCAGCCTTTTGCACTCCGTGCTTCTTCCAACAGAGTTCGATAGGCTATCTGTCTCTTCCACAATCGCTTTCGTTGCAGTTGTTGGATACTCAGCTTGCGATGTTGTCACCACTAAGTTTGCCACTATTGCGGAAGATGAGGATGCTTCTCGTTGCATTAGCTTCAGGGACTTCATCATCTTCACTAAATGAGTTTGACGGCATTAATAGATGGGCACAAAGGAGAGTCAAAAAGGAATACAAAGAGATCTAAAATGAAGAAAAGCGTCGCATACAAACTCACGGAGAATCGTCGGGGACATCACTTTGTAGGCATATCCCTTAGGGATCACTCCCTTCGAAGTCGTGTCCAACTTGTGAGACAAGTCCCTCTGCAACTGCACATACTCCCTACTCCTACTCGGCTGATAACATTGTTATAAATAGGTGCTCGTCGGTGTCTCTCATGCTCGAGACTTAAAGGAGAATGCTTTCTACTTCTTTCGCTTCTAATCCACAGCCTCCTAAGGGTATTCCACAAAGGTGTCACCCGTAATAGGCAGCATGGGGGAAAACATTGGGTGGCGAGTAGTAGGAATAATCATAACCATAAACAAAGGCATGCACATGATCCTTCATCGGTGGCGGCTGGTTGGAATAAGCCAAGTTTTACCTCCTCAACCGCCATAGGATCCAGGCAAGGCTGGATGGGTTGTACCTGAGGTTGAAGCACATCGACCTTTTCTATTGGCCTCTAAACGAATACCCTCCTCCCCGTGATATCTTGTTTAAAGCATAAAACAGTGATGAGTTGTTGTTTTTTTGGATAAGCCAAAGTTCATTAATAAAAATAACTGTACAGCTTTCTTGCCAGCGGCAAGAAGATGCAAAAAATAAAAAATACTAAGAGGAAATATAAAAAGAAAGAAAAATAATACAATCTAGTGCACAGGAAACTGGGACATATACTACATGGATAACTGTAAGGGGTGAGTAAGGTTATGAGCAAAGTGATCACATAAGCTTCAGCTATGCACGCCGTCATAGAGACTACAAGGGTCGTTATCTTGCTAGAAAACTCAGCCTATTCACCTTATAGCATCATAGTTCATTGATTTTGTCACCCTTACCCCCCCTTTCTACATTTATCATCACAAGCCATACATGCTCCCAGTTCATGAAATCTCCTTGAAGTAATTCTAAAAAATGTAGGTAGTGTCTCTCCTGTAGCAAGTTCTCATAGTGTGCTCAATATGGTTTCATTTCATCATCGCAGCGTTATTTTAACAGCTCAACCGCTGCTGCCAGGCAAAACAACAGTTGTATTTGAATCGGAACTGATGCCTAAATGTCCCTCTCCATTATCTAACCTGTACCTCAATGGAAGTGAAAGAAAATTATAGCAGAAAAATAGAAATGCAGTGAGGGGCAGATGATATTACACTGATCAGGTACCATCAGAGAGTATCAAGAGAATTTGTGTAAAGACACCCCTGAAGGTCTTTATTTCTATGTGGTGAGATGCCAATGAGGCCAGCTTATAAGAAAGAAGTTAGTGCAGATTAAGTAATCCCAAAAGTATATGGAAAGTAATCTGCTAGGCTAACCAAGACTGATCTCATTGAAGGACTCTCAGTGGCTAAAACATCATTCACCATAGAACTCTCTTCACTGCATAAATTAAGTAGAGCCTTAAAGGAACAAACTTGTAAAAAGTAGATCCACTTCTCAAGCAACATCAAACTGTCCATGCTTAGAAGACTTGGCCAGGCTCAGAGGGACTTGATTACCTACCTGTGCCAACATATTTGAGAGAGCAGTAAGGTAGCACAAATAATCAAAAGTACTAAATGAGTACAATGTAATCTCACGATGGTTGTAATATCTTGATGATTGTACTGACTTTTAACAATGTAATATCAGAAACTCAACCTGCACATTATTCACTATAGTATCAACTCAATTACGCAAACAGATCCACAATGACAATACATAAGAAAAACATAATGTCTTTTTCCCTGAAGTCCTTATACTCAAAAATTAATTCCCTCATTATAGCCATTACTAATCCTACTAAGATATCTGAAAGCAAAAGCATAAGAAGGGAGTCAGCATTAAAAGGAAATGCAGTCAATTGGATTTATGAGCCAATCTGTAGAGGAGAAAAGGCTTTGTCTATTTGCTAAGAACCACAACCAAGAATTTCTCTTGATATTTGATGCAATGCTTAGGTGGTTAGGTTCTTTATCTTGAAAGAATTTCATATTTCTAGCCTTCCAGACTAGCCACATAATTGTCGACCATATAGTCCTCTATGCAGCTATATTGGCATGGGCTTGTTTTGATGACATGAAATCTGATAGGGATGGAGCTGATGTGTCTGTTAGCTTATCTAACTCCAGAGTCGAAAGCCATTCTTTCAGGGCTTTCCAGACCTACAAAACCAGAGGGCAAGTTTTAAAGATATGATCCACCAAATGATTACCTGGCAAGCAAATGGAGCAGCTGATCTCCTGAGCAGGAGGGATAATGTGACGCAGTTGGAGTGCTCCTTTAGTAGGCAGGGAATCTTGAAGAAGTCTCCAGAAAAAGATAAGCATTTTCTTAGGATTCATAGACAACCAGCCAGATCTGAGTAAAGCAACCTCCTGAGGAGAATAAGGTGATTCTGAAGCTGCTAAAGTCCTGTCATAGGCTTGTTTAACCGTGTATTTTCCTTTTGAATCAGAGATGAAACAATACTTATCTCTTCCAGTACTTGAGATGCAGACATCCTGCAACAACAGGACTAGGGAAGCTAGATGTTGTAATTCAGGTCATCTGAGCAATCTTCTCCGAGTCCAAGACCAATGCCACAGAGAGGAGTCCCACCATCCCATTTCAGAGATTAAAGCATTATGGGAAGTATTTAGGAGCCAAATATCCTTTCAAAATTTGATGGTTTTACCTGCCCCAACTACCAAACTTATTGGCTGGATAAACCAATTAGAGTTCAGAAGTTCTTGGGTGTTGTTCCACCATGAAGAAGCATAAGTGCTACCCCTCCTTCTGCCTAGCTGGCTACTAGGTTGTTGGGGTAAGCTTAATTCTCTCCGCCTTTCCATAAATAAAGAGCCCTCAAATCCATATTTGGAATGAAGAATCTGCATGGCCAGATCAGATCCACAAGAAAGCAGGCATTTTCCCAATTCGCCCAATAATGATTCATTAAAAGCTTTCCAACTCGTGACCCCCAAACCTCCTTTGGCTACTAATGTAATCCGTTTATTCCATGAGATCCAGTAATTTTTTTTATGATCTTTTCTACTATTCCAAAAGAAGGATCTCTGAATTTTCTCTTGCTTGTAGATGACAATAGCTGGAGTTTTCAGAAAATAGAAGAAATGAGAGGGGAGAGCATTGAGAACAGAGCTCTAAAGTGTTAATATTACTCCTGCAGATAAGAATCTATGGTCCCATGAGTTTGGGAACTACTAAATTTATTAAACACTGGCTGCCATGTAGATGATCTGGAAGGATTAGCTCCTATGGGAAGACAAAGATACTTGAATGGAAAGGATGCAGTTTTATTGCCCAGGTAGGCTACCATCTCTTCTCGAGTGGATTGTTGCAAGTTAACCCCCAGCAGGCTGCTCTTTGAGTAGTTAATTCGCAAACCTAATGTGATTTCAAAGTTATGTAGTATGGCTTTTAGAGTCTTGATTGTTTCCCAGCTAGCTTGTCCAAACATCAACGTGTCATCATCATAATGTAAGTGAGAAAGCTGAATTTTTTCTCTGCCAACTTCTAATCATGTGAACACATTTATGCTAATAGCTTTCTTGATCAATACAGAAAGGCCCTCAGATACCACTCACTAGATAGAGCAAGGGGGAGATAGGGTCTCCTGCGAAGTCCTCTTTGAG
>JAOWBN010042987.1:0-21522 GCA_028565015.1 Pinguicula moranensis
CTCTTGTAGCTTATGCTTCTCACCTTTGAGTTTTGATTAACTTTAGGTGGAGATTGTTGGATGACGTTACCAAAACAATTTATTTTGTGTGAATTACTAATTTACCCCTGCTTAACTTGGTCCAATCTGAAATGCTTTTGTGGCTTAAATTTGTTGGTGTTGAGCATAACATGTGTAATTCTTTTTGTCTTAATCCTGAGCGTTCAATTAAATTGAATATCCTTTCTTATTCAGAATTAAGTCCTGGTTGCTCAAGTGGCGAGCAACTACACTTCACAACTGTGAGGTCCAGGGATCGATACCCGCCTGGGTCGCAAAATGGAAACGGCCTCTTTGTATAATTACAAGGGTAAGGCCGCATACATCAGACCCCCCAAACCCTAACTTAGTTGGGAATATACTGGGTAAAGTTGTTTTTTTATCTTGAATGCATGAACTTCTAACATAACTATGTACAAGTTTTGACATAGATGAATTTATTGTTCTCCTATCTTATAAGTTTTATGGATTCGCCACTATATCAATAATATTTTTACTAGAACACGGGTTATAGTTATAGAATGACACTGGTTGAAAGCTAAGGCGAATCATCAGGTTTATGGCTACTCTATCAGGGATATGATTCATCAACAAATCTCATGCCTTATCGAGTGTATATAATGTGATGCCATACAGAATAGTGATTATCCTGCGGCCTAGTTCCATAAGATGTGATTCACAAGGAAGAATAACAACAAATAAAAGAGTCTCTAGGATTTTCAAGAATATTATCAAAACCATCCTCTCAAAAATCAATCCACAAGCCAGACTTTATAGCCAAAATTTGCGAATATATGAATTTTGCCAAAATAGTAAAATCTCAAAAAATCACTCAAAATTAAAATTCAAAATAAGATAAGTAATCAACGAACAATCTGGCCCAAATCGGGTTTAAAATAACTTCCTAATTAACACACAAATTATTACCACAAATGATAAAAATAACTAAAATTAGTGATTCGGAAGAGAAAACAACAGAATTTGAGGTCGTAAAACAAGGCACATGGAGCTATGTGGAAGGGAAAAGATGTTTCCAAATTGAGATTTTATGCGTAATTCCAATACTAGTAGCCAAAGTTATGCCCAAAAGGTTGCAACGCCCTCTAAACGGCGCCAATTTGGAAAAATATGGCCATCACTTCCCACCTTTTCGCTGATCTGCCAACTCATGGTAACTCAACGCCATCAAGACAATTCAACACCATCATCGGTCTCATATCCCCCTCCATCATAATATTTGTGTGCGGTTGTGTAAAAACATAGTATATGAGACTTAATTTTTTTTCCTATTAAAAATGAGAATGATTTGAGTTAGTTCTGTCCAATGGTGAGGACGGAACTAAAATGGACAGTTTTGCGTTCTACTCGCGAAAGTTGGGGAATGAAAAATTCAGTTCCACATTCCACCCGCATAAGTTGAAATTCCACTTAGCTTGCCCGCGAAGTTATGCGGGCGGAATGCGGACTTCCGCCAGTTCCATGAATTTTTTTTTTACTTATTGCAATTTTTTGTTTATATTTTATCCTAAATTTGGTATGTATTTCCTGTCAACTTTGATTCGATCTATCGCAAACAACATTAGTAAAAAAATAAATAACTATAAATCATAACTTACGACAATAATGTTATAAATTAAAGTACAAAATGAGTCTAATTTGCAATATACCGCATAAAGCAAAAGTCCAAAACATGTCAAAAAGAAGTCCAAATACAAATACAAGTCTAATTTGCATTCATATAGGAAACTGTTTTGGGTTTCTTGTGCTAACTTGAATCAAAAGCCCAACAAATTATTATATCAGTAAGGCCGTGTTGGGTTCTGAAACAAGGGAACAATAATGTTTTTTTTTTAATTTTACAAATTGCGGGCGAAATACGAAATTCGTGAATTTTGATTGAGTGTTCCGCATTCTGCCCGCATAAAAGTTCGGGTGAGAAAATTGTGTCCGCAACCAACACTGCACCCGCGTGGGCGCAGTCTTAGCGAGTGCGGACATCTGCGAACGCGGGCGTATTGCAAAATTCTGTAGTCCGCTGAATAGGGCTAATTTGAGTGAGATTGCGAAGGGTACGTGTTATTATCGTTTGAAATTAAGTAAATTTAATACTCCACATATCACATCTAAGTTTTTTTTTCGGAAAAATTAATTATATTATTGCAACTTTTACCAAAAAAATATTTACAATCATCCCAATGTCTATCTGAAATCAATACCTAACCAAGAATTTCAGTTATGTATTAGTTTGAATCCAAATGAATTCTTGCGGATCATGTTCGTTATGTCATTCCCCTTCGGCCTCCGCCTGATTTTTGATTAGTTTAGTGTTTCTACGATCACGAGCTTCCATTAGCTCCATAATAGCTAAGAGTTCTGCTTCAGGTGCACTAACAACCTTATCTAATTCACGACTTAGAGGTAACATTAATTCTATTTTTAAGCTAGCGCTTTTATCAAAAAGTAGAGAAACTCATTTTACTGACTTGATTGCACGTTTTGTTTCCTGCCGGCTTACCTCAGCCTTCTCTGGGGTACTTACCATGTCCTGGTTGAAATCAATCATCCTTTCTCGTTGCTTTCCTGCATTTTCTGCCACTGAGGGTTTCTTCTTTCCTGATTTGTTTAGGATTTGGTTGGCTCATTCGTAAAATGGGTCTAATATGCTTGTTGTCCATGTTGGGCTGAATTTTCCTCAACTAGTTGGTTTTCCCCACTTAAGTCTGAGCCCAATCCATCCTCTAGCTAAATTTTTTCATTCTGCCCCTGCTCAGCCCACCTTTCTTGTGGAATGTCCAACATAATTTCGCTCGACCCATCATCGCTTAGCAACATCAGAGGCTTGGTTGGCCCAAACGTTGGATTATTTATATTTTTCGTTAGCCATAATGTACCGGCTTACATTTCATTGAAAGCCCGGGGGTGGCACTTGGGCCTCGATTATCATGATCGTTGGTTGAACCTAGGCCGTCGGTGAGCATGATTCCACGGGTCAACCTTCAGTCATTTCCTGTTGATTTGGCTTGGCCTCTAGTTCCAGTAACCCGTCCTGTACCTACAATCCAGTAATCCCAAGGTGTTTTTCGTTACCTGACTATTTGGAAGCCCAATATCTAAAAGCTTGTTTCGATCTACATTTTTTGCTGGGCTCATCACTTTGTCCTGTATCCAAGCCAAATCCCTTGTTTGAAATTTGGCGGCGGCCTGTCTAGCAAGTCTTTCTCATGCCCGTTGAGCCCTCTTTGATTCATGTAAGGGACTATCGCTTCCTCCCAAAATCCATCGATTATAGATATTGTATCTGGTCCTTGGATCTTGTTGTCATCTTCTTTTGTACGGGGATTTGACTGTGCTTTGGGAGGAGCACTGGCTAAGGACACCGCCAGGAAGTGTTTTTTGAATTCTGTCGATGGTCCCTCTGCCTTCTGCGTCTATTTTACCTTTCACTCTTTCGGTGGCGGGCGCAAGATTTTCTCTTGTACGAAGAGCTTCACGGTTTTCTCTCCAATTTTGACTTCCACCACACTCGCTATCCATTCACTGGAATCAGTGACGATAAGAGTTCTGCTCGCTAGTAAGCTTTTCTTGTCAGAGGTGAAATTGGCTTGTTTCACACATCTGCCCACACCACCAATGACCTCAACGAGAAATCTCTCATCCGAGTAGGTGATTGGTCCCCCGTGGATCTGCATCCACATTGCCTGCTCACTACATCTGTTCGTCAGGCCATCGTGGAGGCTCCGGACTCCCATCTTATCCCAGACGGCTTCATTAGTAAGAAATTGTAGTTTAAGCACTTCAGACGTCAGCTAGATCAAGATTTTCCCACCCTCGAGTGGAAGGACAGTCGAGCCGGCGTAACCCACACAGATGAGCTCCCGCTCTGCCATCTCTAAACCGGTGAGTAGCCTTAATTTGCCTACAAGGCATTCCTTAAACCATGTTAGTTCCTCTGGTTGGGGCGTGTATCACAGATTGATTGTTGCTTTTTGAATTTTCCCGGAGAGGGTGAGTGATGGTGTTGTTATAACTGTCTTTTATGTATGAGGTGGTTCAGGATCTGCAGTCGGCCCCCTACTGTCTAAGCTTAAGGCTCACTGTCAGTCTGTGTGTCCCGATGGTTATATCATTTAAGATGCTTTCCAACTGCATTGTTTTTTTAGTAGGGAGGAACCTCACGAATGCACATCTCCGGCCAGAGTGATCCAAGTTCTTTTGGAGGTAGACGTCGAGTACTGATAGGGGCGGAGCCAGGAAATTAAGTGAGGAGGGACAAATTTTTTCACTTTGTGCAAAGTAGGTCAAGTCGAGTCGGATCTAATCCAATCAGATATGCACGTTCAGATGTTGCGATAAAAATTGAAAGAGTAAAAAAAAGTCGAATCAATCTATCAATAAGAGAGTAACCAACAAAAGCATAGAGTTGGAAAAATGTTGCAAAGAGGGATAAGGAGCCTTTACTTTCTGAATTTCAGGTTTTGAAACAATGTAATAAGAAATATTTTCCAAGCTATCATTGAGGATTTCTATCATCGCCGTCATTATTGCCTCTGCCTATTTCATCGGCAGACCTTCCCCTCCAATCTCTGCACCTAATTAAGATAAAGTAAATAACATTTTATTTTTAATTTTTTCTTTAAAATTTTAAGATTAGTCAGTCATTGAAAATGTGCATCAAGATTCCAAGTGCAACAGGCACGAGAAAAGTAAATTAATCGAAACGACAGAATAATTACTAGGCTAAGGTATCAACGAGGAAAAGACGTTTGTCGCCAGACTTCACTAAATCAGAGATTTATTTGGATTCCACAAGGTTGGATAAATAACACTGGGTTCCGAGTCGCACCGCCGGCCTACAAGTCAACACGAACGCGGCAGCCATCCGACGTTACTGTAATTGTTTGATACAGAGACAACCACAGTTATACACCAATAATTGGCTTCTTTACGATAGAAACAACTTCAAAAGATGGAATTTGGTTGACCACCAATCCAATCAAATATTAAACAGTCAAAAATAATTATATTAATTAATTGTAAAAAATATATTGAAAAAAATATGAAAACTATGTCTATTAGAATTGATAAATCGCCATCAAGGTTATACGGTGTAGTGAGTAGAACTTTTAATTCAGCGAGTTTGGTTCAACTCCTGGTAGAACCTCAATTTATTTCGTTTGATTTCTAAAAAAATCATAAAATGCCAGGGGAATCGAACACGTGACCTCAATGTTAAGAGTCTTGTAGTGTACCAACTTATCTAAATGGATCTTATACATTAACGCAAAACAAATATAATTTGAATATTCTAGGGAACCAAACTGTAAAAATAATTTTTTCTACATGTATAATTTTTTTTTTAAAATGCCAAACTTTGTATAGAATGCTCCAATGTCAAACTTATTCCAATTTTTAGAGAAATTTGCAACATGGTAGGAGATGGTTTTGTCTCTCAGCCTTTGAATGCAGTTAAAAATTCCTTTTTTCAGGTTCTGTTGATCAGTAGCTTCCTTCGTTTATTGCGGCTAATGATTTGCCATTTTTCTTTAACAGTGAACCACTCCCTAAAAACCTTAGTCTTAAGGTATTCAGTTTGTAGTTCACTTTCATATTTAAACCTTTCCATTTCCTTTCTCACAAACCGTGTGGGACTTAACACCCCCCTCAAGTCCAACTAGGCATGCCCTGTTGAGACTTGTATTATAGGCCTTGTACCTTTCAATCAACACTTTCGTGCTCACAGGTTCATATTTCATATGGCCGGGCTAATGCAGTTACGGGTCTCAGAGAGACTCTTGGTTCTTTTTGGGGCCTGGAGGCGGTGCAGACCCAACCTGGCTCCGATACAATGAATACTGAACTACTCCCTAAAAACCTTAGTTCTAAGGTATTCAGTTTATAGTTCACTTTCATATTTAAACCTTTCCATTTCCTTTCTCACAAACCATGTGGGACTTAACAATTTATAAGAAGCCGAATTCTTCCAAGTTTCATTCCTCATATACAAATGACAGAATGAAATCCACATCAAAGATGTTCTATTCTAAAAAACTGCAACTTCTCGGAACTCCATTGACATTCAAAAATACTAGCTAGAGCAGATGCTCCAAAATCTATATTTTTTTTGTTATACTTAAATGGCTCCCTGATGTTTTGTTATTTTCATTATAAAGAAAACATTACCAGGCATTAATCCCTGTAGTTCCATATAACTTTTAACCTTAATTAGTTACGCAGTATGCTCCAAACTTCAGTATTCAAACCACGAACCAGAAAACTGAAGCTCATTTGAAATATATTCACACTTGAATTCAAACTGTTTAAATACATGTTCTGCATATCACAACCCTATGAACTAATTGCTGCTTTCTAAATGAATGGGTCCTAAATAAAATACTGTACATATTCCAAAATTTAATAAATAAAATCTGTAGTAATCAAGGAATACTTCGAAGAGCAAAAAACAACAAAGAGCTTTCAAGGATAAACCATATGAAGTATTTTCACATATTTAATAAGAGTAGAGCCACTTAAGAATAGAAAAGTTCAAATTACCTTTCTTCACATTATAACCTGAAGCCCTTAAAAACAACTCCATTTTAAGCTTGATCTCATCAAATCTGCAATTTTAAGATACAATTAACATGATTAGAACCCAAGACCAAATTCTCTAACGGGAATAAATGTCTCATCCAAAAGTACCTTTCTTTCGACCATTTCACTGTAGGCTCGTCCATTTTGTTCACAACAACAATCAACTTAGAGACACCCAAAGTCTTTGCAAGTTGGACATGTTCCCGTGTCTGTCCACCTTTCTCATAGCCAGTTTCGAATTCTCCCTTACGAGCAGAAATAACCTGAAACATAAGGGCGAGGAAGTTAAAATTCTAGGAAAACTAGAAATTCCTCGTCTAGCTTGGCAATAACTGTGTGGACAACAAAGAATGACTTACTAGTACACCAATATCTGCTTGTGAAGCCCCACTAATCATATTCGGTACATAACTCTTGTGGCCCTGAAAAATTATTAGTATGAACAATTAAATGATCAAACAAGTGGTAAGTGCACTTCCACATGTAAGACGCAAAATCAACGAGATGAAATGAGAGAACTCCGGGCCCTTCCTAGTCTTCGCCGAACAATCAAGCAGCTTATGTCATGTTATTAAGGCAAAAACTTCAACTGAACCATACAGTTTCTTTCAGCAGAAAAGAAAATTTATCTCTGGATTTGAAACATACAGCCTAAAGACAAATGCACAAGACAAACAGGTTGCACAAAAAAGACCATGTTCCCTAACAACTATCCATTTTTAGTTACAAGATGAACCCCAAATACATAAGGGGTAGTCAGGCCGGTAACAACATGCAAGGTACATAATCAAAATTGAATACTAGTGGTTACCGGGGCATCCAATATGGTGAATCTAGTACTTTCTGTTTCAAAGTGAGCTCTACCAACTTCCACTGTTTTCCCCTAGAATAGAAAGAACTGATGTACGGTTAGCTGAGCATATACATACAAGTAATTGACTGGAAACAAAAATAAAGAAAATCAAAAGCAGCAGAGCAGTTAGTTGCAGCAGCCATAGAACTGATGTGTACCTTAACCCTCTCTTCTTCATTTGTATCCATTATATAAGCCATATACCTAATTTCATAATGAGAAATCAATCAAACCTTGTGCTACAAAACATAAAAGCTAATTTCATAGCAAGGTTATAATATAATAAAGCAGATAAAACTCTTCAACCATTTAAATCATCAAACGAACTACTCACCAACTCTCCCTGCTTTTGTCTTTAGCTTCTTTTTCATACTTCTGGATTGTACGCTCATCAACTTGCCCACTGAGAAATAATGTTTGCCCTCCAATCGTAGACTTCCCAGCATCTGATGGTCATATTCATCAACACTTGTGATGTAAACTTTGCATGGTTTTTAGGGTCTCTCCGCTAAACGTACAAAAAAGCTTCTTGCTGGCATTGTGGGTTTGTATTTAATCTTTCTTTTTGACTTCATTTCATCAATATGATTTTTCTAGCAGTGGGGATAGAGAGCTATTTAAAACACAACCTCTTCCGGGAACGTTAGAACAATCAAAAGAAAAAAAGAAAAGAAAAGGATCCAGCATGGATTATGTAAACTGTAAAGCTTGCGATATACAACTTGCATGGGGTGAAAGGGCATTTTAATTATGAAAAGCAACTACAGCGTTCTATTTGTTGAGAAGTGGGCTTACCGACATGACCAATGAATACAACATTTAAGTGTCTCTTTCTCAGATCCTCTGCCTCGCGTTCAAGTTCATCTGGATGAGAGCTTTCTTTCTCTTCCACTGAATGATGAAATAAAACATGCGAGACAAGATGCACCATTTATCATGGAATAGGAAATAAAGAAAAAAAAAACATGAAACAGCAGAATACCAAAGACATACAAGTCCACAGTAGTAAGCCCTGAATTCATAAGCAGATAATATGGAATTCGTTTTTTGGGGGAAATAGACAATATGGATTCTACCTACCTCCACCTGTATCATCTGGATTTCCAACGGTATCACCTTTACCATTTTCCAAATTAACCATCACAATATCTTCTGCAAGCAATCAAAACAACCCACGGCCAGCCCAAAATGTGGATTTCAGATGACACATGAGTTTGCTCTTAAAATAATTAATCAAACCATACGTGTATACCTACCACTTTTATCTGTTTTATCAGGCCCCAAGTCTGCACTGTTAATTATCACAAAGTCTTCAGCTAGAAATAAATAACAGCAATAAGACACCAAGGAATTCCGACACTATTCCACGTGCAATTAACCATGAGTCTCTTCAAACATGTAAAATTTGAAAAATCACATCACGTACCTACATCAGTCTTTTCAGGGTTTACACTTGAATTGGGCCGCCCTTCTTCTGAATTCTCCATTGTACCATCTTCTGCTAGCATTAACATAAATTTACTACGAGAACTGATTGATATCAACATGCTGAAAATCAGCTTACAAAAACATTAATAGCAAAAGCAATCCATGAACACATACAAACAAGGGAAGTTTGCGTAAATATAAACGGGCATTGATAATATTAATAATCGCCATCATTTAGTAACTAAACAGTTACAGAAAGAAAATCATAGTATAAGCACATACCATCAGCCTCGAGCTGCAATGCCTTGATGTCCTCTTCGATATCTATAGTAAGTCCCAAATTCAGAAGCAATAATTGTTGATAAATTTCGCCAAGAAAACATAAGATGCTATATCAAACCTTGAGTCTGAAGGTTCCGACCCAATTCCGACATGGTCTTGAAGTAGATAGATGAAATGCGCTTGAAAAATCCTATAGAAACGATGAAGCTCGAGTCCAGCAAAACCAGTCGATCGAAACGATCAGTGGTTAGCCGGTGATGAGCAAGTGGAGTTCCGAGATTTCGGGTGATTCGGATATTAGGTGTTGGATTCTCATTTTTTTGGGCCAATCTAATACTTGCTATGGGCCTAATGAGTACACATTCTAAACTGATATTGGCCCGGTCCAACAGAAGATATTGGTCCCATGAATAAGACACGTGGAAGGGAACGTGGTGGTCTAAGTCTAATCCTATGCATATATTGGCCACGTCTTCCAGCCACTCTCCCACGTGCCTCTCCTGAATCCGTCCCACGCCAACAATTCAAAACTCCAAATCTCTCTATATATAGTTCACGCTTCGTAATGGGATTTTCTTGATCTCATAGTTTGTTCGATAAATCTCTTTCTACACGGACGACGTATGTGGTGGTTATTGATTGTTGCTGCATTAGCTGTTTTTGTGCTTTTGTTCGTAGCTCTAAAGCTGTAAGCGGCTGAGAACGATGAGGAAAATGACGACGAGGGGTTTTGTGGTGGTATTTTTGGTGATATCGCTTGTATTTGCCGTTGGTAAGGGGATTCTGCACGAGAGTGAACCGGCGACGGACAAGGCCAAACATGCCGGAGAAAAGGTCGCGGAGATGGCAACAGACAAGGCGGAACACGCCGGTGAAAAAGTGGCGGAGACGGCCGAGGAAGCCAAAAGTCATTCCGAATCATGGGCCGGATGGGCGAAAGACAAAATCTCCGAAGGCCTAGGGTTTAAGGGCGGCCAAGGGATCCATGGGGACAAAATCACAGACACAGCAACTGGTCTGATTTAGATAGTTTCTACTTCTAACATAAAAAAATTCGTTTTAATTGTTTTAAAATTCAATTTTTTGTTTATATTTCTAAGATCTATTTTTCAGTTGTTGGATTCTCAAATAAGCACTTTAATTGCTTGTTAACTGTTTTCACCACGCCAACTGCTTTTTATTGGCGTGGTGCTTAGCCTTTGAAATCATTTCATGTATAAGAACAATGCAGGAGCCGGACACTATACTGTCGATAAGGCCGGCGATCTCAAGGATACGACCGCTCAGAAAGCGGAGGAGGCGCAAGAGGAGGCGCAAGAGAAGGCCCGAGAAGCCGGAGAAGAGGCTCTACACAAGGCTAATGAGAAATCAAAGGCGGCTTATGATACAGCCGGTGATGTGAAAGAAAAGGCGGAGCAGAAAACAAAGGAAGCCGCGGAGTCCGTGAAGGATGCTACGAAGAGAGCAGCCGGTGAAGCAAAGAAAAAAGAAGATGAAGCGGCAGAGCATGTGAGTTGGGCCAAGGAGAAGGCGAAAGAAGGGTACGAGGCGGTGAAAGAGAAAGCAGGGGAGACGTACGGCGCAGCGCAGGAAACCATTAAGTCGAACCTGAAAGCCGCGAAGGAGAAGGCGAAGGAGGAAGCTCGTGATGAGGAGTTGTGAATCAATGGCTGACATGTGTTGCTTTTATTCGTGTGCATATGTGTAAAAGCTCAAGTGATGCAGAGTTCATGTCAAGTTTGTACGTCTTTCCATTCTCTCGTCTCTTTGTATCCCGGTTCTTGAACATCAATGGATGCGCATCTTCTTGTGCTGTGACTTTTATGATCATATATATAGCGGGTGTTTGCAAACTCAGTAGAAAGGCAATTTTTGGCTTTTGGCGGTGGAAAAGTCAGTTTTGACTGTTTGCAAAATTTTTGTCTGGCGATTGACTTCTGGCTTTTGGCGGTGGAGTCAAAAAAAGTTAAAAAGCCAGAAGCATTTATAAGGTGGAGTGCTTTTGGTGGTGGTAATTTTGTAATTATTTAGAAGTTTAATTTTGAAAAAGTATTTTTGGAATAATTTTTTACAAACACTATCTTTTGACTTTTGTTGTAGTAAAGCATATTTTGCAAACATTCTCCCATTTTTTTATAAAAGCTCCTTTTTTTCAAAAGACCTTTTGAAAAGTTATTTCTGATAAACACAAGAACTTGCAAATACCCCATAAGCTAGTATTGGCAAAAAAAAAAGGGCTTACAAGGAAGGGGGCAGGGACCAGTGCTAAAATAACCAGAGGGTTGACATACTGAAATGTTCATTCAGTCTTCAACACCAAGTCGGGGATAAGAATGTTGACACAAATTTATGCCCTCACCTCAGCATTTGGGGACACAATTTTGACCGAAACTCTGTCCCCAACAAAACACTTGATGTTAGGACTGCATTGCAAACACCAATACTAAATTAACCATACTGAGATTAAAACATGAATAATACCCAATATTAAGTTAGCCTTGGGAAGAATATAAAATATGAAAAATATAAGGGTCTCTCTTATTATTTTGCGTCTCCTCCTTTTAGTTTTGCTTCTCATTCGCTTTTTGTAGTTTATTCGGAAAAATTACAAAAAAAAAAGTTAAGAATTAAAAATATAACATGATTTTTTTTTGAAGATGCAATTTTTTTCCGTGATTTTCTTTATTGATATTCTCTCTTGTTCTATAGGGTAATCCCAAAAAGTAGCGCTTGTTTGCACCAATTATGCAGACCAAGTAGAAAATGAATATAAGAGCAATTGGTTGTTTGTGAAATGAAGGGGAAACAGTGAATAAAAAAATATCTTAATTTTATTCCGATGTAGAAAATATCTTATTGTAGATCGTATTAAAAAGTTGATCGCGAATTCAATTCTTTTTTTCTGGCAAAGATTATTGTTGCAGATGAGTTATCTTTTCTATTTCTCGTGGCTATTGATTATTATCGGGCTTGGTAATTTGCTCGCTTTCTGTTATTGATAGGCTTTTGGTGCTTTATATTGAATGTGTGTGATTATAGGCTAATTTGGGGATGATTTTTTGTTTTAGTAGTCATGAATTTTATTGAGTTTGTTTGAAGGAGATGGCTAAGTCAGTGAAGGAGCATAAATTCTTGTTCCTTGTTTATTTGTTTTGTCCTATTTAATTATATGTTCAAGTTATGTAATATTATGATCTGTGTACCTTTTCTTGGATTGATATTCTTGTAGTTTAATTGGCTTCTTAAATATTTAATGCACTTTATTGCTAGTATGTTAATTTATATCTATCATGTGAATAAAAACTCTAAGCAACCAATTGTGTGATAGTATGTTAAGTATTTAATACACATTGCTTGTGATCAGTGGTGGGATGTTAGATTATATTAACTTGTTAGTATAATCAAATTTCAACCGCTTGAAACGATTTATATGAACTTCATCTTCGTTTCTTGTCATGTTGTGGCATTGTGAATAGTAGTTTGGGTGGGTGTAGGAGATAGGAGGGGAATTTCATTCTTTTATTCTGATGCTTCTTGTCAGAATTTTCCAACAACAAGAATCTTTTCGAAAAAATGATGCCTTCAAAGAAAGCAATTATTCCACTGTGAAAATATTTCACTTATGCATTTTTTTTATGTGGATTGACTAAAGAAACAGTTGATAAGCTAGGTAGTGACTTGCATCAAAGTAGATCATATCTTGTTTCGAGTTCATGTTGAAAAAGTTCATGATATAACATCTATTCCTTCCAACAACATGCTCTCCATTATTATTGCAACCCAAAGTTAATGTATTTTGATTTATGTGTTTTGACCATAATAAAATCACATTCTAACTAAATTAGTGGGAGTTGTAGCATATTATGACAGATTTCTAAACAGACAGCGTTCTCACACTAGGCCATTTAGTTGTTGGCAAACTTGTTGAACATGTTAAACTGTGAGAATGATCGACGTTGTTATGGAAAATTGAGGATAAAAAAACATGTATTCTTCATGTCATGTAAGACATTAGTTGATGATTACGGCCTTAAAGTTACTAGAATTGTCACCATAGAGGTACATGTGACTATGTTCTTGTTGAACAGTGGGGATAAGGCAAGGTAATCGACAACTTCAAGAATTTTTTCAAAGGTTTGACTATATTGCAAGAAAAAGTTTCCATCAAGTATTGGAGGCTTGCATGAAAATGTCTAAGGATTGGATTCATTCATTCACCGAATCATCAATTATTCACCCTTATATCAAGAATAATTTTAAATACTATCCCTATTTTAAGGTACAATTTTTTTAACATGATTGCCATTTGTTATAATTGATTTTCTCACGAATAATGTCATTTTTATTTTTAGAATTGCAATGGTGCTATGGATGATACTCATATTCCTGCGAGGCTATCGGTCAACGAGCAAATCCCATTTTTGGCAGAAAATTGTGCACCACACAGAATGTTTTGACAATATGTGATTTCAATCTCTATTTCACTTATGTAGTAGCTGTTTGGGAAGGAAGTGCATATGATACGAGGATATTTAATGATACATTAAGAGATCCGAGAAAAGGATTTCCAATCCCTTCACAAGGTTTGTTGTCTCTATTTCCTGATTCTATTTGATAAGCTTTCCTCTACCTAAAATTTCTCTTTGGTTCTTACATTGTCACTAAGAAAATATTAGTTGATTGATGCAAGATACCCTTACGTAATTGGATTTTTGGTACCATACAAGGGCCAAAAATATCACCTGCCAGAATTTCGCCAATCCCTTATATATAATAAATAGTCTGAGATTTTCAACCACATTTACTCATATTTGTGATCTGCTATTGAGAGATCATTTGGTATTGGAAGAACAAGTTTCATATAATGATATGCCGGTGAGTTTAAAATTTGATTGCTAAGTAGCACTTGTTCCAGGGACTATGGCGATACATAATTTTATTCGTCGAAAAGACTTGAAGATAAAGACTTTCAGCAATCTTTTTGTAACACAAATGCAACAAGCTCTTCTAATGGTGAGTGGGATCATGGTCTGGCTATTACTTGTAATGATGAAGCCTGTTTTTGAATCGGAATTTTTTTACGGCCGGTCGGCCAACCACCAGTCATGACTGGAGGTTATACGGTCTGGTCATGGTTGGCCATTTCTAATTCTCGCAACCGGCAGTTTTAAAAAAATTACTCCGGTGGTTTAAACCGCCTGAAAATCGGTCGGAGAAATTGTAAAACAAAATTATGCCAAAAGTCATCACAAAATCGAGGTGAAATAAAAAATCGAACTGCAAATCGTAGAAAATCAGACCGGGTAAAAAATCAGCTAGAGAAGGTTAGGTTGCAATTGGTATTTTTGCCAACCGCAACCAAATTTTTCCGACGGTTCAGTTAGCAGAAATCAAACCGCCCATTTGTAATCTTCCCAATGTACACAATACTAATTATCACTAAAAAAAATGATAGATGGAATAATCTTATTTTCATACCACAAAATAACCACAAATTAATTCTCAGATTAATAGGATCAATCGAAACATAATTCCTCTTATTAATATCTATTATTTCGTTTTTTTACTCAACTAATAGTTGATAAACAAGACTACTTCTTAGGGGTAACAAAAAATATTTGATAGAAATTCCATTTGAAATCTCCTAAATAAATGAAGAAATCACAAAATCAGAATTCAATTCTTCTATATGTAACAATGCATTAGTCAATCCCTATATACAACTATGGTGAGAGTCTCCTACCCAAAACAAGAAGAAAAAACGTGACATGATCAACATATGAACAAGAACTCAAGAAGTCACCGAGAATTGAAAATCATAAAAAACATAAGAACTTGAGAAGTCACCAAGAAGAATACTCACCGAGAATTGAAAATAACCTCAACAAGAGGCACAAAACACGAACTCTAGAAGAACAAGAACTTGAAAGCCACTTTTACTTGATGGTAAGGTTTATTTTTTTGTTCTATTCTTCTTGATTTTGTGAGGTTAACGGAGGGTGGTTTAGATATATTATTTTTACAAAACTTTTATTTATTTACTAAATTGCCATAAGAAAAAGAAAAAAATAGTCTCCTACCTACTTTTAAAAAAGAATAAGTTTTGACTAGAAAAAAAGGATAAGCAAAATGAGAAGTGAAGTTTAAAAATACTACGTTAGAAATAATATGAAAAAAAAAGAAGTTGGAAAAAAAATTAAATTTTTAAGAAATAAAAAACACGTCCTATATAGAATTAAGTACGTAATTGAATATTTTAATTGTTAATACGGCTTACGTTGTTTGTTTCTTTCTTGGTAAAAAAATTTTGAAAATTTAATTTTGCTTTCCATGACGGATTATTGGTCCTTAAAGTTTGCTCCCCACGGCCTATGCAATGGATCCTGCTTCTGCCAAGGTCATCAAATGGGTATGTTCAAATTGGGTTGTCCGGCCTAACATTTTTTGTTTGTGTCTAGTTGGTATTGCATGATTTGTAGGGGTGGTCATTCAGGATTCAAGAATTCAAGAATTATGTTTTTATTTGAAGTTTGATTTTATTAGCATTTTAGGGTTTCTAATTCTATATATAGGGTTCTGAATTCTTTTAGGGTTTAGCAATTGAATTTATTCTCTGGGTCCGACTAGGAGGTTTAAGCATTTCTAAAGCTAAATTTAGGGTTGTAAATTTTGGGTTTAGCGATTCTACCACCTAAAAGGTAGGTATTCTCCCAACTCTTCAATATTTTCTTAAACTTGTTGATAACCGGTTACCAAGTCGCCCTTGTGCCTGGGGTCCTGCCAAGAAGCATGCCAATATAAGTGATAGGCAAATATTCTCCCAACTCTTCAATCTTCTCTTAAAGTTGTTGATAACCGGTCACAAAGTCGCCCTTATGCCTGGGGTCCTGCCAAGAAGCATGCCAATATAAGTGATAAGCAAATTAGCTAATCTGCAATTGAGGCGGGCAACATAATTTGGGAGTTCTAGATGAGTTATGTTGATCCGCAACAGACTACTTTTGCAAAAATTCACCTTTAGTCCCAAAATCAGTTCAAAGAGATGCAAAATTCCTTTTCAATTTTGTATATTTGACACAACCCCTAGACAGAAGAACAAAGTATCATCAGGGTTCTGCAAATGAGCCAAAGGGATCTTATGCTTACCAACCAAAATAGCCGAGAGTTTCCCAAATAAGTAGCACGCTCTAGCATTATATGTAAGCCTTCAACTGCGATCAGAAAAAAGAAAAGGGGACAGGGTCATCGTGTCTGAGTCTCCTAGCTAATGAGAACTCTCTCGCGAGGCTACCGTCTAATAATACATTGGTGGTTGCAGTGATAATGCACTTCGTTATCGAGGCTCGCCATTAATCACAAAAGCCAAGCTTTTCCATCATCGAGAAGAGATATCTCAGCAATAGAATCAAACTCCTTTTCAAAATCTATTTTCAGCATCACTGTTTTCTTCTTAGATCTTTTAAGTTCCGCTATCACTTCAATTAGCTATGATAACGCTGTCCATAACCGGTCGCCCCTTTATAAACGCAATTCAAGTAGGTGAATAATTTTATCCATTAACCTCATTCCGTTTGCTAATACTTTTGACAGAATTTCGTAGGGGTGGATAACGAGTAGCGGAACTGGCAAAAGTCCGTTACCATTACTATTATCGCTACTGCTAAAGGAGATAATGGCATAAATGATAACGGTAACTGTTGGAATATGGGCTTGAGCCCATACTATATAGAGTTCTTTTGCTTAGGGTCACTCCTAGTTTATTTTCCAATTTACCCTTGTAGTAGTCTATATAAACATGTGTAATCTATAGTTTAATTATTACAATAATAATAAAGGTTTTCCCTTCTTAAATTCTATTTGGTATTAGAGTCTACCTAACCCTAATTTTTTTTCGTACTATTCATCATCATCATTACTATTCATCGTTACTATTTTGCTGTTGCTCAAAGTTCTGCAGCCCTCTTTTGGCTGCAATATTTGACTATGTTTTCTCTCCAGTGCTAAAGTGAGAGTTGTGGTCTATTTTCTTTTGTCTTTGGCAGCTCTGCTCGGTTGCCCTCATCTTATTTGTAGAGAAATATTGTGATCTCCCTTTTATTTGTCGTGTTGTCTCTTGCCGACCTCTTTTTTGTTTGCTGATTGGTGTGATTCCTCTTTCTCCCATGGGTACTTTACATTCGAGATATTATGACTAAGGAAGTTATAGATCCTCCTCCTACAGATCTATCTCTCACACACACTACTGTCCAGCGTGCGACAAGTGTTTTGCTTAATGGACGTAATTTTCAGGCGTGGTCCAGTAGCCTGAAATTATTTCTTGGTGGTAAACGAAAGCAAAGTTGGCTCAAAGAAGAAAAAATTGCCCCGGAAGAAATCGATAGAAAGCTTTTACGGATTGGTTCACTGACAACTCTAAGGAAACTTCTAATTTCGATATGTTTATGTATCGTCAAATTGTATCGGGTCTATGAGCTGCTCTAAAATAGATGTTGGGTTATTCACGGAATGATTCTCATATCTTCGAATTACATCAAGATCTCAACCGTGCCTCTCAAGTACTCTTGGGATTTCTGTCACAAATTTATTTGGTTATTTATAGAAGCATTGGGAGGAGCTCTCTCAATATGAGCCCCTGAGTGATTGTTCATGTACCAAGTGTGGTAAGGCCCTCGTCAAACGTTTTGATCGTCACCGTACCTATCAGTTTCTGAAGGGCTTGAAGCTCGAATATGAAGCTCTCCACGTTCAGATCCTGAACACCACACCGATGCCTTTGTTGTATGATGCATTTGCTATAGTTGAAGGTGATGAACGTAGGCGGGATCTTCTTCCTCTACCTGCTTCAAGCCCTACCCCCACTTTGATAGAATGGATGGCCTTTTCCGGGTCGTATGGCCAATGATCCATCGGTCCGTAATGCCAACGTTGCTAGAAGTCAGGTCATACTATTGATCGTTGCTTCGTCTTTCACCCAGAATTGAGGCAGCAGTTTGAACGAAACCGTGGCACGGGTTGTGGGGGTTGCCACAGCCGAGGGGCTCCTCGAGTTGATGCAGTTGCTAAGAGTCTTGCTGAAAGTGTACATCCTCCCTCATTTAGCCAGTTTCAGTCCCATATGGTTCATCTTCAGACACGTCTTGGGATGATGTCTGCTGCCTCTACCTTAAGATCTATGATTGTTGATGGCACTTTAGGTACTCCTACTGCCTTTCATGGTAAGTTTACCCATCTTGATTGCATTCTGGACTCCGGTGCCAATAACCATATGACTGGTGAGTTGTCCATTATTTTCTCTCATTTACCTCCATAAATGAATCGGTTCGTATTGTTGATGGGTCGTTCATCCCCATAAAAAAATATAGGCACTGTTTGGTTATCCTCAGATATTACCCTCTCATTTGTATATTATACCCCTAAATTTGTTTGTAATCTTCTATGTATCGCCTTGCTTCCGAATTCAACAGTGTCATTGTATTTTTGCCTCATTCTTTTTTTACAGACCTGCGTACGAAGAAGATTTTTGGTAGGGGTATGAGCGTGGGGGACTCTACTACTTCTGTGATCTCCCATCCACCGGGTTATCCTTTTCATTGCAAGCGTGTGTTGCCTCATTTCCTTATGTTCTGGCAGATTCTAGTCACTGTGATTTTTCTCCTAAGACTTTAGATTTATGGCATGTGCGTCTTGGCCATCCAAACTTTCAGTATCTTTTTTGATATTTCTTGAACTAAATAAAGCTTGCAATGTTTCTCGTTTTCATTTTGTGGTTTGTAAATTATCTAAACATACCCGCATATCGTATCCTCCTCGCATGCATCATGCATCCCAAACATTCGATATCATTCATTCTAATATTTGAGGTCCTTTCCAGTCACCTCTTTCTCACAACACCGTTATTATGTTACCTTTATTGATGACTATACTCGGTGTACTTGGGTTTATGTCATAAAAAAGAAGTCTGAAGTATCTCTCATTTTCGTACTTTTTTGCAAATGGCCAAAACTCAGTTCAATAATGGGGTGCATCATATTCATTTTGATAATGGGCGAGAATGTATTTCTGATGAGTTCAGGGCCGAATTGACTCAATATGGTATCCTCTAGTAGCTTACCTATCATTATACTCCTGAACAGAATGATGTGGCGGAATGTAAGAACCGTCATCTCATGTCTGTCTTCCGGTGTCCTCTTCGAGGTATGGAGGAGGTTTCTTAAGTCGTTTTTGCATATGGTTCTCCTTACTTCCTCTTATCTCATCAATCAGACCCCTAGTCTTCTCTTACATGGTAGAGCACCTATGCATCTTATTCCACCCAAAATTGTGCTTTTCCCTTTAGTCTCACGGGTGTTTGTGTACTTGCTTTGTCCACAAAAAAAGTCCAACTCAGATTAAACTCGATGACAAAGCCATTCAGTACCATCTTTCTGGGTTACTCACCCATGTATAAGGGTTATCGGTGTTATGATCCCCTTACCAATAATTTTTATCACACCGTGGATGTTACTTTTCTGAAGAATGTTCCTTATTTTTCAGGTACTTTCGTCTCTTTGGTCGTTGAGGTCCTTCCTCGCCCAGTTCTGATATTTGACACCCCTTATGTCCAGAGGATCCATCTTCCCCTCAGGCGCCACTCTACAAACCTATGCTCGGCGTTCGCGCTCCGCTGCACCCCCGCCAAAGTCTTTGTCAGATTCAGGCACCATCTCACCCTATTTCCTACACCCATTGCTCTACGATATCCCTCTCGCACTCGACACCATCCTATTCTCCTCACTTAACTTGTTGTACTTATCATCCTATTTTCAAGTATATATCTTACCAGGGTCTCTCCAAATCCTATCAGTCTTTTCTCAGTGCAGTTGATTCCATCACAATTCTCCGATCTGTCCATGAGGCTTTCTAAAATTCTAATTGGGAAGCAGCCATAAAAAGCATAAATCGAAGCTTTGGAGCGCAATCACACGTGGGATCCTATGGATCTTCCACCGGGCACTCGTACTGCTAGGTATAAATTGGTGTTCACTGTCAAATATTTGGCGAACTGCTTGGTTGACATGTATAAAGCCTGTCTCATAGCTAAGGGATTTAATTCGGTGGTCGTGATTTTGGTGCTACCTTTGCCCCTGTTGTGAATCTGACCTCTATTTGGTTAGTTGTGTTGCTTACTGCATCTTACTCTTGGCCCTTATATCAACTTAATGTAAAAAATGCTTTCCTCAATACAGATCTCTCTGAGACTATTTATATGGATCCCTATTGAACAAAAGAGTAAAAAAGAAGCAGTCAATCTTAACATACAAGGAGCGTCCAAGCAGCCAAATCCACAAGGAAAAGTAGCACACAATTTTCCACAAGCATGGATACTACATTAATGGTGTTTGCATGCTTTGTAGTCTAAAAACGAGATGTTGATTCATTGTAAGTGTATTCAAGATACACAAATATCAAGTTCCTACTATTTCTAGTTGGTATCAGAGCCAAAACACAAGTTTCCGGCAGAAAAAACGAGTTTCCAGTGAAAAAAACTCAAAACTGCCGCAACCACCGCTGCCACGTGAGAAGAGTCACCTGAGCATGCTTGTTCCAAAGCGCAGCTGATCTAGGCCGGAGATGGCCACCACCGGCCAATTTTGTGGCAAAAACCACCACAAATGGCTAGGGCTTCGGGTGGCGTTTTCATTAGATTCACGGCGTGTTCGCTATCGCCGGCGCTAGAGACCATGATCGTCGGAATCGTGCCGCCGAGAGCTTTTCGTGGCCATATCACGCATCGCTGCACCACCATGTGCCGGCTCCGGAGCTTTTGTAGCTGGAAATTCAAAATCTTTGATTCTGCGAGTTCGTTGCACTCGTCAAATCCATTTTCATAAATGTTCTTCCATTTGATCTATATTTGTGTTTTCGTGGATGAATGAATATTTTTTGTTTGGATTGAAATGCCTTAACTTGAGGTGTCCCAATTAGGCATAATGTGGAGATGATAATTGAAGTGAACCTAGGTACGAGCAACAAGATTATCAGATCTTTGAGTGTGGATGATGAAGATGTTCGAACTGTTCGAGGCTCAAGATGTATTTGAAGGATAGCATGACTAATCCAAAAGAGTCCTCATCCCCGAAGGAATCCTAAACCCGAAGAGAATCTTAGCTCAACAAGGAGTCTTGATCCAACAAGGAGTCCTAATCCAACAAGGAGTCCTAAACCCGGAAGGAGGCCTAGATCGACAAGGAGTTCTAAAATGACAAGGAATCTCATTTCAATACGGAGTCCTAATTCACCAAAGAGTCCTAGACGAGCATGGAGTCTGAACTTGATGATTCAAGAAGCTT
>JAOWBN010043098.1:0-21514 GCA_028565015.1 Pinguicula moranensis
CTTCCTGATTATACTGGTAAACGATCAATTTTTTTTCCTGTTTGAAGGTTTTTTCCTTCGTCAGTAGCTTCCCTAGTGATGTATGTTGTTGGTCCTTTTTGTGCTTCCGTCAGACTAGATTTACCTGTTTAATTTAGTTTGGAATTTTCTTTGTATGCACTTGTTCTATAATATTTTTTTGGCCATCTATGTTCTAAGTTTATGGTTGTTTGATTTATGAATAGATGGAGCAAAGCACAGGCATGTTTAATGTGTCACAAACTATTGGCATTGTTTTATGTTGCCTTCTGGGACAGGATTGAGTTCAATTTGGAGATATAGTCGTCTAACTTTGAGCCTCTTGATCAAGGTTTTTAAAATTCATGTTACTGATCTTTGGCCTAGTCCAGCTCACTTCAGAGAATCTCTCTTCAACGTGCCTTTTGAAGCTTTTTTTAATCAAATCAGGATCTTCCAGCTAGCTATTACCATCCCAGATTTCGTTGATGGTGTTTTCCTTCTATTTATCTTAAGACACTGATGAAAATAGGAGCTGTTGACATCTCCCTGCCTTAGCCAGTTAACTCTTGATTTCTGGACTGCAACATTGTCCAGTTGCTTGGTGATCTTCTTAAGTTCATCCCTTAACTGGATGTTACTGATAGCTAATGTTGTTGTGATCTGATCCGTACTAGCTCTCTTAGCTGCCAGCTCCATATCCTGTCATTTATTTAGTATTTCCTGTCTTTTTTATTCAGATTCCGGTGGGTAGTTTGATTCCAATTTTTTATGCCAGATTTGAAAGCCTGCAGTTTGGTTTTAAGCCTGAAGCTGGCATAGCCTTCTGTTTGTGTATTGTTCCATGTAGTCTCTATCATTTCCACATAACTTTTATCCTACAGGCAACAATCCAAAACCTTGAGGGGTTTAGGCCCCCAGTTTATAGCATTAGAAGATAGTCTCACAGGACAATAGTCAGGGTCTTCTCTCTGAAGACCGGTTTGTATTCAATCTATGCCCTGCTATAGCCATTTTTCATTGCATAAGAATCTATCAAGTCTGCTCATTGATGAAAGGGAGTTTAAGTAACATGTATACCTTCTTCTTTCCATTCTCAAGTCCATTAGTTTTATATCATTGACAAACTGCCCGAAGCAGGATATTTCCTGATCATTTTGATGAATGGATGAGCCCTTCCTCTCATTGGCTTCAAGGACAGCGTTAAAATCACCCATCAAACACCACTTTTGGTCTCCTTTATCTGTGTGCAGGTCTCTTATACTCTGCCACTGAATCTGTTTGGAAGGTAAGTCTCGGGTGCCATATATGTTCAACATATTAGAGATAGTATCTTCATTTATCCAAAGTCCATTAATACCAAACACCCCTTCTGCATCAATGATAAAGTTTCTACTGAATTTTTTCTTGTCCCAGATACAGAGAAGTCCCCCAGATTGTCCTTTGGATCCTTGATATGCCCAGTCAAAATCTGAATCCTTCCAAAGATAAGAACATAATTTAGCCTCAATAGTGTCCATTTTTGTCTCTTGTATACTCATAAAGTATGGCCTTTCATTAGATATTAGGCGCTTTACTCTCTTCTTCCTTCCAGGGCTACCTAAGCCTCTTACATTGTAAGTTAAGATCTTCATAAGAAGATTTTTCCATCTCCTTTCTTGTTGCTTCCAGGTGTTGCAGCAGTCTGTGATTTTCTATTTATTCCATTCATCTGTATCAGCTTTTGCAGTGTAACTTCTGGATGAGGGCCATAAGTTACTCCAAGTTCACATCCTATTTCCATAATAGCTTCAGCCTCAGCCCTCTGTTGATTGTCTGACACTGTACATTCAGGAGATAATTCAGGTTGGGAAGGGGAGTGTTCCTGCATAGTCCTGACCCAATCATTTAGTGCTGCCTGTTCTTTGATTTTGTCCACATCCTTTCTACTTTGTCTTCTTGTTTTAGTCCCCCGCCCTGATTTTTTGTTGTTGTCTTTTTCTTAGACTTGGGAATGGTGGAGTGCTGACCTTCTTTTTCTAAAGGTTTTGCGAGTAGAGGTGGAAAGTCTGCAGCTAGGTTGAGTTCAGAGGTTGCTTCTTGAGGTGCCTCCTCTGAATGAGATATTTATGGTTCTAATACTGGGATAGGTACTGATGCTTACAGAGTTCCATCCCCTGAACTGCACATTTGCTCTAGCCTTATATAGGAGTGTTCCTTTAGTAGATGGCCTACCGAGTTTGGGGTATAGGGAACATCTTGATTCAATGGTTGATCTGATGCAGGTAGTTCTGGCACAGGGTCTGGAATCTCCATAATAGTTTCCTCAATAGTATCATCTTGTGATAGGTCTAAGCCATCTTAATTTCCATCTACTGTTGGACACCACTTCAATTGAACATGAGACCATAATCTGTCTTTCTTCAAGATGTTAGTTTGATCTTCTGCAATATCTTTAACTAGTGAAATAGAGCTAGGGTTATTTGGTATCGGGGTCAGATCCACTACAGGCTGGGAGACCGAAAGATAATCTGAATCAGCTTCAGAGTTATTATAATTGTGGCTACTATCCAAGCTAGAGCTATCATAAGAGTTGTGTGAACTCATGTTGTAGAGCCATGTGTTCATCTTATATTTCACAGTGCTTATTTCTCTTACAGAAAGAGATATTGGTTTATTCTGTATAACTATGTTCAGTAGAGGCTATAACACCTGATTTGGATCAATCTGCAGGAGCATTTGCACTGCTTCTAAGTATCTGTGTTGAATGGAGCAGGTATCAATCTTGATTACCGTTCCTAACGCTGCTCCTACTTGTCCCATAATAGATTCAGTCCAGTACCTAAGTGGAAGACCATAGATCTTAATCCACCGTGTATTAGGAACATAATTTTCCTCCTCAGTCCAAGGGAAGATGTCATCCAACCAATTCAGAAGCCACAAACTTTCATTTGTTATCAAGTTATGCAGGTTCTTTTCATCTTCTTCCCATAATAATATCTTAGATGAATCAATAGGGCTGACTATGACACTTAGGTAACCAACAGATTTTAACTCTAGTTGCAATTCTTTCCAGTCATTGTCTTTATGCAAAATGCCCACATAGCCAGATTTCAGCCAGCAAGGTTTAGTTCCAGTAGAGATGATCAAGGGAGGAGTATCTTCCACATTCTAAGACAATGAATGGTTATTCTCCGTCCTATTTTTTTTAGGCCCCTTAGAAGTAGAAGCACACATAAAAGGGCCATGATCTTTACTGGTTGATGCAATTGTCATGTGAGTTTTAGGTGCAATATTCTGAGGAGCTTATGCCGGCTTGGTTTGCAAAGGTAAGTAGAATTTCTGGACATACCTTTTCTCAGAGACTTTGGCATATCTTGCAACATTGGCTTGTAGAAGATATGAACCTATCCACACATTGTTTAGCTTGACAAGCATTGATTCCGCATTCAGAGGATGTACAAAGTCAATGAAACCAAATGGAATGCCTTTCCAACTTAACTTTCTAGCTATTTTCAAGTTTTGCACCGTTTCCTGTCTGTTATGAATCTTCAGCACCTGGTCACCGGTACATTGCTCAGGATAGTTTGTGATGAAATATGTGACTCTCGTGTTTTCAGCTGGTTTAGTAGCCTTCCGGGGGATGATTCTTGGCCCTAAACGCTCGTGGCCTGGAATAGGATTTTGAGTCGAGATTACATCTTTGTAGCTTCTTTCCTGACATCACTGTGATGGCATAAACATAGGCCTTTTCCAGACTTGATTTCGGCTCTTCTTAGCTTCTTTAGTTGGTGAGCTGGACGACCCCACATAGTATGAGTCAATGGGAGAGGCTAAAGGGGGGGTTAGTTAGTGGAGCTGTACTCTCCGTCAGCAATGATATTTTTCTGACTATGGTATGAGCAGCGAAGGAGAAGGGGAAGGAGGGGTGACTCCCCGGGTGCGTGGTGCATCCCCGGGGAGAGGGGAGGGATAGTTTGTGTAGGTCCTAAAAGGAGGTACAAAGTGGTGTGGGGTTGAGCGATGGAGGAGTGATCTGCACGCCGACGAAGTTACTGTTCATTAAGGCGGGAGAATTTCGGGAGGAGTTCTGCATATAAAGCATGTTGCCTATAATGAATGGAAAAACGTTGATTTCATTTTATAATCAATTGTTACAGAAACATGTCATTGTCATTTACAAGATGCGATCAAACCCTACGTAATCCTAGACTCATGACATGAGCTCTAAACACATATCTAGGAATGAGTTTGATCATCGGATCAACGATCATCTTGTTAGTAGGAATATACTTAATACTTATATCCGCTTTGTTAACAGTGTCTCGAACAAAGTGATATCTTCTGTAGCTCTTCCACCAAGGATGAAAACATATCCTGAGATTGATCAGTAAATGTGTATCCTCTCAATCGCATGTCTCCCCTCTGATAGCATAGAATTAGATCGATCGTTCTATGCAGTTAATAAAAGATCCTCTTGACTGCTAGACAATGAGCAGGCCCCGGTTTGCTTTGCTAAACGACTCACCAACCCAACCGTGAAGCAGATGTCTGACTGTGTACGTAACATGGTGTACATCAAACTCCATATGGCACTAGCATAGGGAATATTGTCCATTTTTTCTTTTTCCTTATCTATTTTAGTCATTGATCGAGGTTTAATGCCAAACCCTTATCATTAGGGGTGTCAACGGGTTTAGAGTAATGCATCCTAAATCGTTATAAGATTTTATTTATATATGCTTGTTGAGACAAACCAAACATTCTCTTAGAATGATTTGTGCATATCTCTACGCCTATGACATACCTATTTTCACCCATATCGTTCATTTCGAAGACGGAGGATAGCCACTATTTGGTGGCGTTGATCATTCTCATGTTGTGTCCAGCCAGTAGTATATCATTGGCATATAAGGAGAGAAACATCATTCCTTCCTTTGTCCTTAGGACATACACACAGTGGTCTTCATCTATCATGGTGAAGCCATACGAAGTAATGGCTTCATGAAATTTGAAGTACCACAATTTGAAAGACTGTTCAAGACCATATATGATCTTTTAAGACGACATACCTTGTCTTTTTGTCCTGCTGAGACTAATCCAACAGGTTGATCCATATAGATCTCTTCCTCAAGTGTTCCATTAAGGAAGACAATCTTTACGTCCATTTGGAATAGCTCAAGATCTAAATGGGCAACCAACGCCAGAAGTAGGAAAATACAGGCAATTCTCACCATATGAGAAAATGTCTATTCATAGTCTATACCCTCGATTTGGATAAAACCTTTTGCCATGAGTCGGGCTTTAAACTTGTCAATTGATCCATCTGCACCACGCTTAACCTTGAATACTCACTTGTATCCAATTGGTTTTTGGCGATGTGGTAGATCAACAAGTTTCCAAACATCTTTTTTGTCTCGAGTCCATTCATGTCTCATGGAATTTAGCCATTTTTCTCTATTAGGTGTATCCATAGTCCCAATATAAGAGGTGGGCTCTTCTATTTCCAAATGAGCGTAGAAGAATACGTTTTCCTCGATCTAAAAATATCATCGAGGATTTTTTTTGCATTCGCTCTTTTAGATAACAGTATCCTCTATTTGCCTGGTCGGGGGTTGACTCCTATTGGTCCTTTGGCTCATGAGACTGACGGTGTGAGAAGGGTCACTCCCACTAACCCGAGAGTTTGTAGGGCTAGTAGTCACATCATCATGGTCTAGGTTTTGAGAACCAATCTCGTTCCTAGGAAAAAAAGGTTGATGACTTACCTCTCTTTCATGTTGACTCTCATTTGGCAAGTTCTCACCTTGAATAGGTGGGATTTCAATGTTCGGGGTGATTTGGTGAAACATACTTTCCCCCATATCAAGAGATAGTGTCAGGTCATGTTGTAACTCATACAACTAATCGTCCTGTTTGATTTCGTCGATAGTTGGTAACTGATCCTCTAGAAATTAAAATATTATGAATGTAGATTTCAGTCATGTCTCCATTCGGATGTTCGCCGAACAATCCTTTTGAATGTTCAGGCATATCGAATGGACCCCCCCTTGGTTGCTCTTGGACCAAATTTACCATGCTGATGGGTTTGGTTGTGCACATAGCCTGTCGAACCCCATGGTCGCATATGATCCAAGATTGACTTTCTTCCATTTCATGACTCATATGGAGTGGTTGGCACACTCTTTCTTGTTACCCGATTGAGGATGTATGTTGCCGTGGGCAATGCATCTCCCCAAAAGTTAATGGATAGGTTGGCTTGCGCCATCATAAACCTAACCCTGTCAAGCAGGGTGCGATTCCTACGTTCTGCAACACCATTTTATGTCGGGGTATAAGGAATGGTAAGTTGTCTTACTATGCCATTTTCATAACAATACCCATTGAACATATCATAAAGGTATTCACGACCATGGTCAGTTCGCAAAATCTTAACTTTTTGATACAACTAGGTCTCTATTTCTGCTACGTAGCACTTGAACACATCAAGTGCTTCGTGGCGATGAGACAATAGATACACGTGTCCGAAACATGAGTAGTCGTCTATGAAGGTGATGAAATAAGAAGCCCATGGCGTGCTTTCACGCTCATGGTTCTGCAAATGTCAGAATGGACTAGATCTAAGGGATTTGAGATTCAAGAAGCCTTACGAAAAGGCTTCTTGCTAGCCTTGCTAGCTAAGACATGTTCACATTCAGACAACTTAGCCTTAGTGAGTTGGATTAGCAGACTGCACTTAGCAAGTCTATTTAACCTATCTTGTCCAATGTAACCAAGTCTAGCATGCCATTTAATAGATGCAGAACTTGTATTTACGTTAGAAACTAAGGCAATGAATGAATTATTATTGTAAATATCATTCAAATCAAGAATGCAAAAACTATGTTTGTTTGAGCCGTGACCAAATACATCGTCACCGTACTCAATTTTCAATTCACTGTGATGAAAATTAAATGAAAAACTCAAATGTAGCAACTATTAAAACTAAATAACAGCAGACTCCGGGCACATAAATTGTGTCATATAGAAACAAAATTTTCCTGCTATGAAGCTGAAGCTTATAGGTGCCAATACCGATGATATCATCTTCACTGTCGTTTCCCATGGTTACGCTTTGTGTTCCATTGCCACAGCAACGAAACTTGAAAAAACCAGCACAGTCATTCACTACATGTTGCCTTACTCCTGAATCCACAATCCATTTAGGAAATGAATTAACAACTAATACATGAGAACAAACACATAATTTGGGGTCATTGGGAGCAGAAAAATGTACCTTTTCTGCTCGGAATAGTCGCGAAAGAAATGACCTTTCTTTTCGCAGTTGTAGCACTTCATGCACGCCATATTCCTGGGGCCATTTGCCTTCGGTTGTTTAGCGATATTATTTCTTTGGGGGGGGGGGGGGTGTTGAGCCTTTTTCGCTGGCTTGCCAAAACTTTTGCTCCTCTTAGGTTTTTCAGTGAGTTGCAAAAAAAATTATCAGAGGATGCAGAAGCCCGTAAGGTTTCATCCTCAAGCTCGTGGTGTTTAGCTATATCAGCAAATGTTTTGATGTTCACATCGTGAGGCATCAGAGTTTTGAAATGGGTTCACCGTCTGTCTTTCCTTTCATCAGGTAGTGAACGAATCACATTGTTCACCTATTTGAACTCAGAAATTTGGATCCCACCAGCCTTGAGATCACACAACATTGAACTTATAATACAGAGGTGTTCCAGTACAGGTCGACTCGAATCGATTTTGTACTTAAGCCAATTAAGGTGCAAGGTACGAAGTCTTGTAGCTGAAGTTTGACCGTATACCTCTTTGAATTTGTCCCAGATGGCCTTAGCCGTGGGCATCACATCGTACGTGCCAATAAGTTTGTCATGCATGCAATACAATATAGCATAGCAGGCACTACGATCATTTTTGCCCCATGTAGCATAGGTTGTTTTAGTTTTCGTAGGTTCCTCCATGGTAATGTGTTCAATGACATCTTTTTCGTGCAAGACATACTAAATATTCCTAGGCCAGATGTCATAATTTAATCCAGTGAACTTATCGCTAGACGAGAACTCAGCTATCATGCTTGGAGGTGCCATTTCTACGAGTATATTTTAAGAAGGACATTAGGCACAATTTTAAAATTAAATTTTTGATAAGGAATTTTGATTATGTATTAGGTTCGAAAATTTCGCTAAGCTTATAATCACCAAATAGATTGGCACTTAGAATTGTTAAATGTAACAATTCAGTTGGTTTTTGCTATGGAGAATTTTAACCAAATTTGTTTTAGCCAAAAATTGGCCCGGCCCAAATTAACTGTCAACGTATAACATTTTGATTTTCTTTTAACACGTAGTTAAAAGAAAATTTTTGAATCTGTTAAAAGAATCTGAAATTGGTCAGATTGGATCCTTAACCGATTCAATAGGCACCCAGGTAGTTGATCTTGTACGATAATTCCGGTGATCAGCTGCTTAGACAGTGCTATAATTTCTTGTGTAGAGCCCATAGTTCTGGTGGAGTCACAACGATCTCACTCAAAACCCAGCCCTAGGCAGCCCTTCACGAGCACGATTAATGTGGATTTTCTCTTTATATTCGAATTTTATGATAATATGATTTATATTACTATAAAATAATTTATTAACACAATTAATAAATATGTGTTGCATATATATATATATATATATATATATTTGTTTTTTTAGAAATTAATTCTAAAATAAAAAATATGTAACACATAAACATGCTTAATTTCATGACACATAGTTAAATAAACATGCTTAGAATTTAATAACATATCTTTAAAAAAAATTCTAATCATGTATGCTAAGAATTAAATAATTTAATTTTACTTAGCAAATAAAAATTATTCCTAATCATGCATACTATAATTTAAATTCAATTTAACACATAAATTGAAATTGGGCCTTTAATTAAATTATTTTAAACAAAATTGGCCGATTTGTTAAAAAAATGAATTGGCCCAATTCAATAAATTTGGAGGACCATTTCCTTAAAAAAACAATTGGGCAGCCGAGCCCAATTTATTTTTTATTAGGCCCAAAGCAGAAAATTGGAAAAAAAAATCGGACTGCATTTAATAATAACCGGGAAGCCCACATATAAATGCGAACCCTAGATTTCAATTGTGTGATCTGAGCGACTTCGTCAGTTTTCACCTGCGCGATTTGTGCGATCTGTGCTGCTCCATTTCTCGCACACGTCACCTGATTTTCACCGATTTTTGCTGCGTTTCGCCGTCGCCGTTCGAAATAGGTCAAGTGATGAGGTAAATCCGCCTATCTCTGCTGTTCTTCCTCCCCCGTGCACTTAGTTGGGTTGTTTCAACCTGGAATTGCATAAAAATGGTCGATTCGCACGATTTTCACAAAGAAAATTGCCCGATTTTCATAAAAATGGTATTGTGTTCAATGACGTACACGCGCTACCCCGAGATCCGTTTTCGGTCGATTCCTTCAGCCGATTCGTAAATCGGCGATTGAGGAGGTAGTGGAGATGGGCTACTCGCCATTACGCGTAGCGGTCGACGGTGCGTGAGTTACACGCGCTACCCCGCCATGAATTCTGATGGGCTTTATGGCTAGCCGGTGGATGTGTAGTGTTTACGTGATGCACGCTCACAAAAAAAAATGCGTTGTCGCCAAAATTCGACGCGGCGTGTGGCTTACACGCGCCAAGGAATCTTCGACGACTTCTGGGCAATGCATGACGTACACATGCTGCCGCGAACATCGGTCGGTCGGTGGATTTTGCGTCGGGCAGCGTCGATCGATTTTATAGCAAAAATGAATTATTAACGGATTTTTAAAAAATAATCAAACAAATCAAATTATTAATGAATAATAGAATCGAACATAATCAAATCCGAAAATTAACTCTGATACCAATGTGGATTTTCAAATGTATTAGAGCATGTCTAACAAATACGATAACTGATTCGTACCTTTTGCGAAAGCGTTTAGAACTATAGTTTTACAGTTCATTATATCACGAACAGAAATCGGGAGGCTACTAAAGTCCCCATATAATTCACATACTCAAATCTCTCCTCTAGAGATGGTGAGGCAGAAATTAGTGAGAACTTGTTCTGGGTTCTCAACATATGAGAATTTTGTATATTTCTTGTGTCAAAATAGGTGCACAGCACAACCAATTTATAGGAGTTTTGTCACTATTCGTTTGGTACTACTTATCACAATTTATTTGACAAATGAACAGTTATATGATGTGAAAAGAAGAAAACGTTCAAAACGTTTTCTTTTACTAACAATCATCGATTTCATCGACATCAACACTTTTTTGAGAGGAGTCATCAGTTGACCAAGGGACAGTGAAACCTTTTTTTAGGGTTTAGGTATTCAAACTTGTTTTGATGTATCGGGTGTGAGTGCTCATATGGGCCAACTCATAAATGAATGTGAGATATTCTCATAAAATCCTTAGTATTTAGGTAATTGATTATAGCACCACATTGTCTTACAAGTTGGATTATATTTTTATTCCCAATCCATGTGGGATATATGTTAACTTTAACACTCCCCTTCAAGTTCAATTGAGCAAGCTATGTTGAGACTTGATTTTTAACGGGCTCAACCCCACCATGGGGCTATCTCGCCGGACCTCAATATGGGACTAATATTCGGGGACCTCCCACAGACTATCAAAGCGAATCATTCGCACCCGAATCTAGCTATAATACCATGTCTAACTTGGATAAAGAAAATCTTTTTTAAATAAAAATAACAATCCTACGTGAATTCTATTTCATAGAGTTACGGTTACAATTATTTCCTAAATTAAAGGATCTCTAATTGATCACTAATTATCTCTAAAATTCTAAGTAAAAATAAACTCCAACAATAAATTCTTTCCTAATTATCAAATAAATCAAAAGATATTTCTAATTTGTATCTAAATAATATATCTTTCCAACATTTCATTCCTTACTCAAATATGAAAATCAAACTTTAAACTCTAGAAAAATTCCTTTATCCATCCATTAGGCTCAACCTAGCTGTATTTCACTCTCTCTTTTCTAACAGTGGAACCTCTTTGATATTTTCAGCTAATTGTGTGTCAAAAATGAAGATCAAATATCTACAATCCACAACATGTCCAGTATATTCTCAACTAAGTTGGGGTCTGGGGGTCAGATGTACGCTCCCTTACCCTTGTAATTATACAAAGAGACCATTTCCGTTACGACCCAATATGCATTGCGTCATTTTATGTATTGAGTTCCAGCAACTTAACTAAATAGAAGTACTGGAGTTTAATAGAGTCATTTTGCTCTAGTCCATTATTAGCATAAACCTAAAAGAATCGTCAATGATGACTTGTGGGATAGCTGGAAATTCATTAATCAGGGTGGACAAATTTTTAGATAGGTTTCCACAACCTTAAACAGTAGAGTCGACTGCTCCTTCCCTTCCTCCTCTGTCACCTCCGCATCCGGCCTTTCGTAATATGTGCTAACAGTTTTACCTTTGGCCCCTCCGTCAGGATCAGACTCAAAGCTAATCTCATAAAAAATCTTCTCCAGCTTCTCCAACAGGGGATCCTCTTCTATCAGAGAGTAATAAAAGCTCAAGTTTTTCTCATCCAGGGCCTCAATCCTGTGCTTCATTGACTTAAATTCACTTCCTGTAGAACAACGTTCTCAAGATCTCATTCAATAAAGTCTGAAAGTAAGTATGAAAAAAAAGATATGAGAAGAGCATGACTCGTGCAAAGCCTTTTTTTATCTATCGTGAAAATTAATTAGATCATTGTGGATTTCGCCAAAAAAATATTTACAACCATTCAAGTATCTTTCTCAAATTGATATATACCCAAAAATTTTGGAGTCAGTCTCCTAAAGACAACCCTACATCCATATTGTTGGTATTTAGATATTAGTCTGGGATGCTAGTTGCAACATGTTATGGTTCTGTTGTATTTAAGACTTTGAGCAATTATACAATAATACAATTTCTCAGCTTTACAATTTGGTATCAGAGCCAAATCAAAAAATCCTAACCCTCAAACAACACTTCCCGCGCCAACCAAATTCCGGCCATTTTCATCGTCGACGCCAAAAATTACTGCATGTGATCGCCATCAGCGATGGAGGAGCCACTGCCGGAAAATAGCCCCATGGCTATTTTTCCTCATTTGCTAGCGCGTCCTCCGGCTATTGCTCCGGCCACCACCACGGTTGGAGTCGCCGTGAAGAGGGCTATGTACAGTTGTCCGCTCCCCGCACGTGTCACCGGAGCCGCCGCCAGAAAAATTTCAGAATCTCTACCATGGGCCGTTCTTCGCATCTGCCATATTGGTTTTAGTTGATTCAATTTCATTTGATGTATATCAATGTTTTGAGTTCGTGTATGTGGAGAGTGTTTGCCTAGACTTGAAGAGTCCAATTAAGCATGTTTCGGAGTGGTTTGCAATTTTGAGGGCTAAATTGTTAATTGAAGTTGTTGATTGATGATCGTTAATGTGTTTTTTGGTTATTTCAATTGGTCTATGGATTTTTGGTTGATTGTTGTGGTGATTAAATGTAGATGTGTTGAGGTGTGGATGTTGGATATGGTTTTTGGAGGATCCTTGAGTTATTGATGGTGAAGTCGTTGTGTTGGCGATAACGAGAAGGTATGAGCATGTGGTGGAGAAGGGGTTAGAGGCTTTGAGTAAGCTCAATCCCGAGGATTGGAAGGTCTTAGGCGGGCTTCTACAGGGAATGGATGCCTCGACTAAGACCTCTAATCCCAATGTTATGCGAAGAGAGACTCGTAGTTGCTTCATTTGTGGAGAGATAGGATACTTGATGCATTCTTGCTCGGAGCAATGTTAGAAGAGAGATTCGAGTAGAAGAGAATGGCTTGGCTATCGAGATTAAAATTGTGGAGGAAGGAAAGGTGGTACTAAAAGTGGTGTACGAGGAGACTATCGCACCACCTTACTGAGAGATGAGACTCAGCCCTAGCCTCCTTTCCATCTCCTGGATTTTCACACTAGATAATTGATTCTAGGACTTCTGGACACGTTATAGGTGCTTCTGGGGAGTTTAACTCGTATGCTCCCCTAGCAGTTCTGTTGATTGTCAAGACAACCAATGGTATAGATCAACCAATGGTTGGTAAGGGTACAATGCGCTATACCAACACTATGACCTTGTTCAAAGTGTTACATGCTCCTTTATTTCCTGTAAACCTTCTTTCTATTAACGCCATTGTTCATAAACTAAACTGCACTATTTTATTTGATATTCCTCAGGTGATCTTCCGGGAGAAGAAGATGAGGAGGATTCTTGGGACTGGGACATAGCGTAACGACTTGTGGTACATGGCTAGAAAGGATTTGGATTCAACTCTTTCATCCTTGGTTGAGACATCTGGAGATAGCAGGAGTGCAGAGGAGAAAGTTTTACTTTATCATAGGCGATTAGTTCACTCTTCCTTTTCAACCATGAGTCGATTATATTCCCAATTGTTTGTAAAGGTTGACAAAGATAGATTTTCTTGTGATGTCTGTGAGTTGGGAAATCATACAAGGAGCTCATATGTCAGCTCGGATAGCAGGAGCTCTTGTGTTTTTGAGTTAGTGCATTTTGATGTATGGGGCCCATATTCTACTACAGTAGTCAATGGATTTCAATACTTTGTGACTTTCATTGATGATTACTCTCGGGTTACCAGGCTATATCTGATGAAGACGAAGAGGGAGGTGTTTGGATGTTTTAAAGATTTCCATAAAAGCATTTAGACACAGT
This sequence comes from Pinguicula moranensis, assembly GCA_028565015.1. Lineage (NCBI taxonomy): Eukaryota > Viridiplantae > Streptophyta > Magnoliopsida > Lamiales > Lentibulariaceae > Pinguicula > Pinguicula moranensis. The sequence continues at coordinate 13,745 of JAOWBN010043098.1, forward strand.
ATGGAGCAACAGTAAAGATATTGAGGTCAGACAATGAGACAAAGTACACCAACAAAGCATTTGTAGAGTATCTATCATTACAGAGAATCCAACACCAAGCCACATGCCCATATACACCAGAGCAGAACAGGGTGGCCTATAGAAAAAATCATCATCTTCTTGAGGTTGCTCGGAGTATGATGATTGCTATGAATGTCCCCAAGTACCTATGGGGACAAGCAGTGATGACAACCACTTTTTTATCAACAGGACGCCCTCACGTGTGTTGGAATGGAAGTCCCCGTTTTAGGTTTGGAAATGCTCAAAGGGAGACATTCTTCATTTGAGAATCTTCAGCTGTGTGTGCTTTGTATAGGATAACAGACCATGGGTAGCGAAGTTTGATCTGAGGGCTATGAAGTTTGTCTTTGTGGGGTACTTTGCTACTCAGAAGGGATATGTGTGTTGGTATCCAGTTGAGAGGAGACTGTTCGTGAGAATGGATGTCACATTCCGAGAACATGAGTCGTACTTCTCTCATGCAGTGTCTTCATTCCTTGATGACTCGCCAAATTCGAGAGGTATACGACGCGAGGTAGAGAGTAGTAGTGATAGGGGTGAGAGCAGTAGTGATAGTGGGGAGCCAGTGATCATACGAATTGGAGATATTTCTTGCCCTTGCCCTTCCGGTAGTAGAGGAGGAAACTGGGGAGAATTTGAGTCATAAGAGTGGTCAGGGGGAGCCACCATTAGTGGATGTTTCTTGCCATTGCTCTGTTACTGATTCGGTAGTAGAGGAGGATACTGGGGAGAATTTGAGTCATAAGATTGGTCAGGAGGAGCCACCATTAGTGTACATACGGCATCATCCCCATGCTTTGTGGCAGAGGAGAGAGAAAGTTAGAGATCTATCAGTGTCGCATACGCATGTCTCATACCAGCATCTTTGCCTGTCTCGACTCCGGGGCACCTTCATCTTCATTAGTCCCTTCATGTGATACTATTCATTCCCTTGCTTCCCCTGATATTATTCTTTCTCTTTCCCAGTCGGTTAGGAAGACCACTCGCAGCAATGCAGAGGTTCCACCTAACAGGTATGGGTTTTCCTCAGATATTGCTCATCCTCATGATATTGCCCATTCTGTTTCCTACTTGCATATACTTCCTGACCATAGGACTTTTATTGCATCTTTGGATAGTGTCTCAATTCCTAAGTGTTGGCAAGTGGCTAAGGCAGATTCGAGATGGAAAGCTGCTATGATAGAAGAACTTAAGGCCCTGACAAAGAACAAAACTTGGCAGCTTATGTCATTTCCACCCAGAAAGAATGCAATTGGATGTAAGTGGGTATTCACTGTGAAGCAGAATCAGGAGGGCAGAATTGAGCTCTAACTCCTTGATCGAACAAGCTACAAGGCATGCCTTGTAGCCAAGTTAAGTCTATGGGATTGACTACGATGAGACCTTCGCACCTGTGGCAAAAATGAGCACAGTCAGGATTTTGATTTCGATAGCAGTAAACAAAGGATGGAGAATATATTAGTTTGATGTGAAGAATGCATTCTTTCATGGTGACTTATTGGAAGAGGCGTATATACAGATTCTCCCAGGATTTGGCACTAGTCGAACTGTTGGTCAAGTTTGCAAGCTTGAAAAGTTATTGTATGGTTTGAAACAATTTCCTCAAGCTTGGTTTGACAGATTTAGAAAAACTATGGTTGGCGTGGGTTATTAGCAGACCAATGCTGACAATACTTTTTTCTTCAGGCAAGATATCCATCAGATATCCATCATACCACAAAGCTTGCAGTGTACGTGGACGACATGATCAGTACTGGTGACGATGAGAGAGAGATTGTTGAGCTAAATGTGAAACTTGGTAAAAAAAATTGAAGTGAAAGACTTGGGGCAAATGAAGTACTTTCTTGGGATCGAGGTCGCTCTTAGGCCAGAGGGAATTGTTTTATCACAAATGAAATATGCTCTAGACTTGCTGCAGAAGGCAAAGATGTTGGGTTGAAGGCCTGCCAAGATGCCGATTGACCAGAGGTCAAAGTTGAGTGCAGAAGCAGGAGAGCCAGTTGACAGAGAGAGATACTAGAGACTGGTAGGCCGGTTGATATATTTGAACCATACCCAACCGGATATATATCATTTGTTGTGAGCTTAGTGAGCAAGTACATGCATGATCCTAGACAGGACCATTTGGAGGCAGTGTACTAGATTTTAAGATACCTAAAGAGTGCACTAAGGAAGGGACTGATCTTCCGAAAGAATGAGGCCCTGAACATTGAAGGCTATTGAGATTCAGATTGGGCTAGTTGTGCTGATGACAAGAAGTTCACATCTAAATATTGCATGTTTGTTGGAGGTAATCTAATCTCCTAAAAAAGTCAGAAACAATCGGTGGTTGCCTGTTCTACAAATGAGGCAGAATACAGAGCCTCTAATTATTGCTGAGATGATTTGGTTGAGATTCATACTTGTGCAGCTCAAAATGAACCATGGGTTCCAGATGAAGTTGTGGTGTGACAACAAGTCAGCTATCAGTATTGCCAACAATCCAGTGCAACATGATAGAATCAAACATGTGGAGTTCGATATGTTCTTCATCAAAGAGAAGTTGAACAATGGGAAGTTGAATTTGAGTCACGTAGACACCAAAGAACAAGTTGCTGATGTGCTGACCAAAGGTCCTAGTCCCGTAGATTTGGAGAGACTTTGAAATAAGATGGGCTTAATATATATCTTCCGCCCATCTTTAGGAGGAGTGTTGGTATTTAGATATTAGTCTGGGGAGCTAGTTGCAATATGTTATAGTTGTGTTGTATTTAAGACTTTGAGCATTTATGCAAGAATACAATTTCTCAACTTTATAATTTATACTATTTTATATAGTAGCTCAATCCAAGTGGTACCTTCATGTTATTCAGAATAGTTTCACAGTTTGCGGGAATAGCATTGAAGACTGAATTATTGCTTTTTCTCTTCAGTCTCAGCCTGACTTCTGATTCATTTAATATTTTTACAATTGCGAACTTTCAGTTTCTCAATAATAGCTAAGAGTTCTGCTTCTGATGCATTAGTCTTCATACCTAATTTGTGGATTAGAGCTAATATGTTTTCATGTTCTAGTCTAAGATTTGTTCTAGCAATTTTATCTAATAGCAAAAAAAATAGAGGTTGCTTTGCTAACTTAGCTGTGCATTTTGCTTCTCGTTGGTTTAATTTGAATTTCTCCGGGGTGCTCGTTATATCCCAGTAGTAATTGGATGTCTGTTGGAGTTGCTCTTGTTGCTTTTCTGCCACCAAAGATTTCTTCTTTCCTGTTTTTTTTTCAGGTTTGGGTTGGCTCGATTAGAAATTGGGCCTTAGCCTCTGATGAGCCCACTGTTGAAATTTTCCCATCGGTTTGATCTAGTTGCGGTAGCCCAGTTGACAATCCTCTTAGGATCAAATCCTCATTCAATTCCAGTCCAATCACTTTCCCGTATTCTGTTTATAATTGGAAACTCAAATCTTCCTTACTCAATTGTAGCTCAGGAACGACTTCCTGAAGCAACTTAGGAAAATTTGTTCCCCCCAAAAAAACGTAAGGGGAATATCTGCCATTAAGCTAGCCAAAAAAGGAAAGGGGAGGTTGCAATTAAAACTGAGCAACTTGGGGCACCAAAAGTAACACAAACCAAGTGGCGGCACCTCGCAACAACTGTGTGAGTCTTTTACAACTGGCCACACCCAGAAAGAAAGAAAACTCGGGGATAACCCCTGGGAAAGTCCTCCCACCAGCAGGTCACAATTGTAAAGAATAATGAAACAATAAAAGATAAATACAACTATGCAGCAAATACAATGTTCTCAAAAAAAAGCTCAACAATTGAGCAATACAAATAAAATATTTCAAAGTTTATGGGCCTTGACCCAACCAGATGTCTTCACACGGAGGGGTTCATGGCAAGGGTCAAGGACAGACTCAGATGGGCTGAAGAGAGGATCCACAAACTTCTCATCCTTGCGAAGGTCAACGAGCTTGGCATCATATTTGGTTTTGCGCTAGTCTAGCTAACTCCGAGAATGAACCATGCCTTCTCGGTTGCCTCTTTCACAATTTTAGTGAGTATATCTTCAAAGACTGCACTAGGAAAGCACTTCTCCAAGATTTGGTTGCGAACTTGTTGTTTCGCCACCCCATACTCCTACTTTTGCGCTTGTAGTTGGCGCTTGCACAGGTCCCTCGCGCATTGGACTTCTTCTATATAATTGGTCATCCTTGTACCCACTTCATGCTTGAACATATCCATGTGTGAATTCTCTCGACCTGTTCCTTAATCCCACATAGAGATGATTATGACATAAAAGAGGCAAAGTTGTTTCGGTTAAAGCACTTGCTCATATTTATCATTTTCTTTCTTGAGTGTTTGCTTGTTATGTTTTCTCTTTTGATTGTGTGACTAGGTTTGGGGGATTTGATGAGTCAGTTTTACCCCAACTTGTCATGGGTGTTTTAGTTGTTTACAAGCATATTTGTGTTGCTTCAGTTATTTGTTTTGTCTCTATGTTTTTAAGAACCTTGAGGTGACAAGCACGAAAGAAGAAGAAACTAGCACAACGATGACATAATATAGGGATTTTACATTGGAGACACCCGCATCTCTCAGAAGTACCTGCCTTAGTAAGTAGTTGGAAGCCATGTCAATGGAGGTGCTCACCTCTACATTGAAAGTGCTCGCCTCACTGCTCGTTTAGAGAAGTAGCTCTCTGATGGCTACCTCCACATGCCATTTGGAGAAGAAACTATCATAGGGAGTCTACTTACATTTCTAGGCTCCTGCCTTCGCAAAGTATCTTAAGAATACAACTCTTTGAAGAAGCTTGTCTTACTTTTCAAGGCGCTCAACTAAAGCTCTTGGACGATAATGTAATGTTTGAAGGGTGGCCGCCTATTCTTGCAACTGGATCTTTCATAAATCCAAACAAAAAAGATTTACAGAAGGCCCTCACCTTGCTCGTTGAGGCATCCGCCTCCTCCAAGCGTTCAAAGGATCAGAAGAACATGGCGCCCCTCTGAGCTCACGTAGCACCCACCTTTGAGGAAGAAAACTCACGAGGGGATCGCCCTCACCGCTTTTCAACACCACATCTAGGGAATTGACCGTGAAATTCCCATTTTACCCTCATATTATCTAGGACTATATAAGAATTGAACTGTCATTTTATTCACAACTTTTGGCCAGGTTTTTGAGTCGGAAACTTTACTCATTTCCCTCTCTTATTTATGTCTTCCTTTTTATGCTTGATCGAGATTTAGGGTTTTCTCAAGGAAGGGAAGAATGATGCTTTCCTACAAGCATAATAGGCCATCCACCAACTAACTTTGGTGGAGTTCAATTTGTAAAAGGGAAGAATTCTTCACTAGCTTATTTATTCATGTTAATGGTATTTGCTAGTTAGTTTGTCTATGAGCTAATTGCTTTATAATTTCATGTTTATTTGTGCAAGCTTGTATCGATTTGTGCTTTCACTCTACTTTGGGGTATGTTTGATGCATGTGTAGTCAATTTTATTGAGAGAGTGTGACTCGATTGGAAGATGTATTAGGGGAAGAGCTTGAGAGAACCCCTCTAACTATTTCCTAAGGCAAAGCCTAATATGTAGGAGGTTAGTTGAATATGTTCCTAGCGAATCACAACAAGGTAAATTTTTAAAAGGGTACACACTTAAGAAATCTCCTGGCGAAAGCCGTAAAACTAGAGCCCAGGATCTCGACCCTTAGTTAAAAAGTTAGGATACACTTGGGGGGACCCCTTTCATAGTGAGTCAACACGGCAGGTACATTTCATCTTGAAGGAATTCCCTAGACTTTCTCTTAGTATGTGACCCAATCCGATAGGTTAGTTAGTCTCATCCGTTAGTTCAAAACAACCAATCAATAAACCTTCAATCACTTTAGAAAAGATAAATAGGTAAATAGGTTAGCTTAGTTTAGACTTCAGCCCGAATTCTTGAGATATTCGACCTTGGGGTAGTTTGTCGGCTCGTATACTTGCAAGTTATTCTTGTTGTTGCAAGAGTAAAGAAACATCCTACAGTATTTAACCCATGAAATGCTTCGAATGGGAAAATGCCATTTTAACATGGGGTAGGACGATGGCATACCCCTATGCATAACCCATGAGATGCCTCAAAGTGGGTATTGTAATTTAACTTGGGAGCATAACGACATTCCTCAAATACCTAACCCATGAGATGCCTCGAATGGGTATGTCATTTTAACTTGGGGTGTACGATGGCATCCTCTAATACTTAACCGATGAGATGCCTCGAGTGCAATTTCCTTCGAATAAATGTGTTTTTCCTTAACTCAAGATTTTAAAAAGATGAAATTCAATACAAAATATCTAAGCATCCAGGTTCAAGCTCATAAAATTTCTTCAACTTGGTGGAATTCCATGGTTTGTCAAAGGGCATTTCTTTTTAGAACTGCCAAGAGGCTTAATATAGGGCCTTCCAATTGAGACCGGGTATCCTCAAGAATCCTGCACTCTCGCGGAGCACCCAGTCTCCTTTCGCAATGTCATGCCTAATATAGGCTTGGTCGTCTGTCATTTTCAGACACCATTTCTAGATTTCCTCTTTCACAAAGTGGATTTCCTCCGTTTTCAGAGAGGTTTGTTGTATTTAGTCTGTACTCGCGTTTTTGCCTCCGGCTGCCCTCTTTCTGGTCCTTGTGAAGACTCTCCCATGAATCCCCTAGTGATCATGTTAATGACTGATGGGGGAGGATTCCCTGACTTTGGATTCAACTCTTGGTTCCGAGTGTAGCAATGAGGTTTTCGTCCTTTTGGGGGGGCCATATAATCGTCAAGCCCGTGATATTGTTACATTCAACATTGAGCGATTCATGAAACTAGCCAATGTTTCTCCCTTTTGTTGGTGATTTCCAACAAATGCTGAATGGTTTGAAGCTTCTCCTCCTATGGCTTTTTTCTTGCCGAAGCGAGGGGTAATCCTTTCGCTGATGACGAATCGAGAGGCTTCTCCTCTCGTACTACTTCCTTTTGAGCTCCAACAAAGACTGTGGGACTGGCTTAATTTTGTGCTTGGATATTCCAGTCATCTTAGTTATTGCGACTATAAAGCTTCACAATGGGTTTAAGAAACTTTCCTAATGACGGCGCCAATGATGAAATCAAGAAATGAAGTGGGGGTGGGTGCTAGTAGAAGTTGTAATATTGCTCAACCCCTAGATTTCACCATACAAATAGAGTGAAGAAATATGCAAATGATAGCGTATACTCTAATTGTTTTCTCTCATAAAATTCCAGGCCTTTTCCAGGCCGAACTAACCTATTTATAAGAGTTGTATCAAGTATTTGGTATTTTTTCTATTCTAGTGCAAAATAGTCGCGTGCGGCATTGCGTCCGAGTGGAGTGATGACCATTCCATCGGGCAAAAGTGGAGTTTTGGACATTCTGGCTTCGCTTCCGTCACACAGCCATATATTTCTGGAAGGTTGCTTGAGGCAGACCCTAAAACCCTAAACCCTAAATCCTAAGCGTGAGTGAGAGTTTGGATTCAAAACATTCATCACATCATGGTGCGAAACAGTGGCGGCTTGGTCAGTGAGACGCTGAATGGAGGATGGTGGCAATGGCAAGTTTGGCCTTATCCAAGCGGACGGTCCTATCCTTCCTACTGTCCAAGACACATGAGACATTTAGGCCATATCTCGGGTAATTAAAGTCGCACGGATTTACAGGCAAGATCCACCAAATACTGTCGGGAAGCAT
>JAOWBN010043207.1:0-21513 GCA_028565015.1 Pinguicula moranensis
TTTGCCCTTTCTTTATGTATGGTTGCATTGTCATATGAATCCAGCCTAAGCTTTGCTAGTTCTTGCAGCTGCAACTTTCTTTTTTCTCCTGCTTTCTCAGTGCTCATGTTAAGTTGCTTTACTACCCAATAGGCTTGATGCTCCAACTGCACAGGAAGATGGCAGTTTTTTTGCAAAGACTAACCTGTAAGGTAACATGCCTATAGGTGTCTTGTAGGCTGTTATGTATGCCTAAAGTGCATCTGGTAGCCTCATGCTCCAGTCCTTCTTGCTGGGGTTCACTGTCTTTTCCAGGATGGTCTTAATCTCCTTGTTGGTAACTTCAGCTTGGCCATTTGTTTGAGGATGGTAAGAGGTTGAAACCTTATGGCCTACTCCATATTTCTTAAGTAGTGATGCCACTGTTCTGTTGCAAAAATGAGTACCTCTATCACTCAACGAGTGCTTAGGCATGCCAAACCTGTAGAATATTTGATTCCTGAGAAAATTAGCCTCAACTTTAGATTCATTAGTCCTGGTGGCCAGTGCCTCCACCCACTTAGAAACATAATCAACAACTAGAAGAATGTAGATGTTTCCATTTGAACTTGGAAAAGGTCCCATGAAATCAATATCCCAAACATAAAAAATTTCACAGAAAAGAACAGGTGTTTGTGGTATTTCATTTCTTCTTGAAATATTTTCTTTTCTTTGACACTTATCACAAGTTTTCACATAAGGATATGCATCTCTAAGAATATGAGGCCAGTAGAAGCCTGAGTCTAAGATTTTTCTAGCTGTTCTGTTGGGGCCAAAATGGCCTCCACATGCTGAATCATGACAAAATGTAAGTACTGAAGAGATTTTCAGATTCACTCAAACACCTGCGGATGATAGAGTCTTACACTAGCATTATTCGTGAACCATTAATAAATTACAATAGCAGAATTACAGTTGTCCTGGTTCGCGAATAACTCTAGGGTTTTTGTGATCATTTTTTTACCACCCGTTTGGTAAGGGTATTACGGGATAAAGCAAGGGCAAGGTTTGGCGAGCTAAACTATTTGGTATCCACGAGCAACCCAATGACTATCCAACATCAATTTACTATTCAGTATGCTATTACGATTATGTCCTCGAATGATTTGTAATATATTTGATAGTCAGGGGCATTTTTGTAATTTTGCATGTCGGATAAATGAGGGATTACGTAATCCACCCATATTTGGGCAGACAAAAATTGGGTCGGAAACACTGAGTCATCCCAAGCCCGATCGAGCTGAGACACAATCTATTGGTCCCTGGGATAACAAGTGTGTGTACATCCACACCAATGATTCAAAGGCCAATTAAAAAACTTATGGGATCCCTGACTGCAACCCTAATATACTGCGAACTATCAATAACCCTAAAAACATTCAATAGACGCGTGTAAAGTTGAGACTTTTTCTAACATCAAAATATCAAAAAACAAAAATCCCCGTAGTGAAGGGACTAGACTACCATAAAGCCTAAAATTTGATTAATACACACCTATTCCCTAAATATCTAAAAAATATGATTTAAAAATATGTTGACCCTAAAATCCCTAATTACCCTAAACCCTAAAATGGAATTGGTTGCAAAAATTGAAATAAATAGTTAGAGGGACCCTAAACCAACGTCAACAATTGAGAATTAGAGTGAAATCAACATTAAAAAAGAATGGGCTAATATAAAGATAACCTCGCCACCAACAAAGGGCATTCAACGACAATGTAACTCATGGAGAGTTCTGGAAGGGTTAGTGTGTCATTTCATCAAGAATTTGGGATGGACAAACAGGAACCCGTCGTTCACCGATGACGATGAAAATTCAAGAGGGCAGCATGATGCACTCTCGCGACAACAATAATACTCGCGAGCATATGAACTAATGTAGAATCAGTAAGCTACCTCGAGTTCAATTCTTTTAAGGATTTGGGTTGCTTTTAAACCTTGATTTCATTGTCCTAATTACTTGTCTATTGAAAATGTAAAATGAAAGTGAATAAAGGATGGTTGATTGATTATTTAACTGATACTTAAACTAAATTAACTACCAAGTCTAAGCTAAGCACCTAAGAGAAATCCTAGGGTGGGTTCCCTTATGTCTAGAAGGTACTGATTTTGGCTTTCCTTACTCACACCATGAATCAAATGGGAATTTTAGCATGCAAATCCTAGGGGGATCCATTTAATGCACGGGAGTTTCGAGTTGTTGATTAGTGGTTCATCCTCTAAGGCTATAGAGATCAGTTTAGTGCACGGGAGTCCCCAAGTTTTCCATAATCACTCCTATGAAGGGTCCATTTAATGCACGAAAATCCCTTAATTCGTGGCCACGGGTATAACATTGGGGATTTAAGACACTACCTATCCGTTATTAACTTAGGTTTACCTGAAGATCCATTTAGTGCACGGGAGTCTCCGAATTCCCTATATTATCTATATATTCTCTAAGAGGTGATCAATCGACCAAAAGAGAACAATAAGTAGTAAGTAATAAGCACAATAAATAGGACCCAATCCCAACTTCAATTTGCATCCAAAATCCCATTCATCCCAAGCATATGAATAAAGTCTACCGAAACCCTAAAAATTGCTTAGATAAACATATTTAAGGAAAGAGTAATAATTCATACATAAATATCATAAACATTATAAATCAAATCAAGTAAGAGATCCTTCCCTTTTACAAATTGACACTACAAGGAGGTTGGAGAGATTAAACCTCAACTCCTACTCCAAAGTGGGTAGCTCCAAAAGCTTATGAGAGAGATCCCTTCTTCCATTGGCAAAGAAACCGTAGATTTAATTTACACTTAGAGAAGAGGAGAAAAATTAAGAAAAGCTTGTTCCTCAAAATTTAGGTCTAGAACTTGTGCCTCCAAGTGAGGACTTGGAAATTCTGTGCACCAAAAGTTGTATTTATAGAGATAGGGCTTTAAGTGGGGGCAATATAGTAATTTTCACCCACAAAACTATTTTCTCTCTGGATCTGAACGTGTAGCGTGCGCGAAATGGAAGTGGCATAAGCCATTATCTACTTGGAAGCCTCACTTGTGGTCTGTGGTCTACGCTAGTTTCCATGGTGGCGCACACCAAATGCACTGTACTTATTTTTTGGTGGTCTGTGGCCTGCACTAGATTCCAGGTAGCATATGCCAAATACACTGCACTTGTTTTTTTTGTGGTTGATAGCGTAGGTCAGCTTAATGTTGTTGTGTGCTTACTTGTCTTCTTTGTGCTTGATCCAACTTTGGGAAAATTCTAGTACTTTTATAGACCAAACTGTGGAGTGTGAGATATACCGTTGGAAAGCCCTTAAAGTCTTGTTTATGTAAATTTTTGGGTCATCATATTTGGACCTCTTCACAAAGTGATATACATGATCTCGTGGAGCTGCACAACTATGTCTTTACCTTCTTTAAGTCATTTTGTACCATTTTTTCTCATTTTTAAAGTCTTTTCACACAAATCATTCCCGAGGCACATAAAGACACAAATAAAGAGAAACGAGTAAAATGAACATAAAAAACAATCAAAATACTCGAGAAATGAACAAAAAATAGTCAAAAATAGCTCGATAAATTAGTATAAAACCAACTCATCATAGCGCTTTACAAGTGAGTGAGAGAAGTGTCAAATTAGGGTTAGGATTTTGGTTTATATGGATCACATAAGTTGTAAATATAGAGGTGAGGGTAGCGGCTAATTTGGATTGGGGAAGAGTGATAAAACAATCTGTTAGTTTTGGTTGGGTTTCACAATCCAAGTTCACAAATCCAATGACATGAAAAATAAATTTGGGGTACCAAATAGTTTGTTAAGGTGGATAACTCTAGAATCAGGCTTCTATAACCGTTTGATTTGTATATCAAATGCACCCCTATTGTATATCAAGGTAACAAAAATGAATAGTAAAATAGTAGTTATAAGGGGGTTGGGGTGTTATATTTCTATTAGGTCATGACACCTTCGAATGGAAGAGTTGATCAATCAAACGAAAACTGACTGGATTTTCTAACAACTTTAAGTCCAAAAGTTGGATTTTCTTGAGGTTAAAAACAAATTTCAATTATATTTAGGCGAACATCTTTGTTTAGAAATGTTCTATTACAATTAAAGTTATTGGCCCACATTAGTTACACACAACATACTGACCCAATCCAACTTATGAGTAACAATGATGTTATAATCAATAGGATTGGTACCAAACCTTTTTATGAGGGTAACACATATTCAACTCATAATTTGGTCAGCACGTATGGTCACGCATAATTACTGTTGGACGACTCTCAAGAAATGCTTTATACAAGGAGCATAATGCTCACTCTCAATATGGATTCACCAAATTAGCAAGACATGCTTTATACTTAATTTATTAATTACCACTTTTAGATTATTCTAGTTTGACTTGTGCGGATGTAAAAGCAACACTCATGTCTTGTATCTGTGTTTAAAACGTGAGAAGACAATGTACTCTTTCATCTCTGTTCTTCCTTCTTTTCAAACTCTCCGACCTCCATGGATTCATTAAATAAAACTTTTATTTTATACATGAAATGTTCTCATAGTATCATAGGACATCACCAAGGTTTAACTGCCATTTTCGATCATGTTTCTTGGTAAATGACTCTATAACTTATTGACGAGGTAGATTTACCCACCGTTTATCAGTTGTTACCAAACAGATTTCAGGTCATCAAACTTTTGCATTATCTGAAGTAATCACTTAGTTCTCGATATAGAGAACAAATAGAATTAACTCCAATCTCCTGTAATCCTTCATTAGTGAAGATTACTCATATCCAACTACCGAATGCTCCCTAGTTGGATGTCGAAAAGGTTGGATTCTAGTAAAAGCTAGATTGAGGTAGATGTATTGCAAGCACCAATCAAGCTATGATTTGCATCTTTTCAGGTCGACTCTTTAATAGTGTATGCAACTAGAGGTTGATAAATGTGTGAGTTGAGCTAACCCGACCCATTTTGCTTGGCCCATCAGGCTGAGTTAACTTCTTGGTCTCATCGCTTGACTTGAAAATTGGGATGAGATGCGTGTTTCACTTAGGGCCCATTTACCAGACAGAATGATATGTCATTATGACAGAATTCGAGAGTAAGTCTATGTTTACTATACACATAGTAAACAAAGCTGGTTGAAGAATTCAATTCCACGACTCGCGAGATTTTTTAAAAATCCTGGGATTGGACCCAAAAAATTATTCGCTCGAAAAGGTGGAATTGATATTTATTCCACGTTCCTACCATTTTTACTCCTCTTTTACCCTTTCTCCCTTCCACTATTTTTTTGCGCCGCAACTTCACTCATCCTCTCTGTCTACGGGAAATCATCAGAGACGATGTTGTATGTTCCCCCTCACCGGAGAAACTCTGCGGCCGGTGCTAATGGAGTCGCGGCTTATTCACACTCGAGGCAGCTCAGTAGTTCTTATGGAAAGTTCGTCGGTGAAAATAGTGGTTACTCGATGAATTCTAGTAATGGAGGTAGCCGAAGCTTAGGTAATTACATTACACGGAGAACAAGTGCCCTGCTGGAACCGGTTTTTCCACAGTGTAAGCCTTCCGGCCGCGTCATTAGTCTCAAACCAGAACATGTTCGGTTATCAACTTGTTTGTTGTGGCACTAGTGTTTTTGAATCCTGAATAGGAATTAGTCCTGCTGGAGCTCCTAGAATCTGCATTACCTATAGCATGCCGGTATTAATGTCTCGTGAGAACTGATCATAATCTTAAGGAGTATACAGTGTCTACTATTATTCTATTGCCTCAGCGTATGCTTGGATAGCTTCCGCATTTATGATTATGAATTGGGCCAAGTAGTCAAGATAAACGTTTGAGGTTGTTCTTCTGTGTCTTTTCTTTTTCTTCTCATTTGCATTTTGATTAAAAAAAATCTACGTCAGGTTAATTTGCCTCATGCGTTTGTTGAATTGATGAACACATAAAGCTATTTTATCTGTGAGCACAGGAAGTGTCACCGGAGGATTCCTGGATTTCCTGTGAAATGACATCCTCATGTAAGTTTTGTTTTATGTTTCAGGTTCAGGAGGTCCGAATGAGAATGAATGTGGATGTCATAGTTCCGCCAGATTCACTTCCTGCATCTGCTCCAATTGAAGCATTTGCTGACATGGTTTAAATTTACAGATTACCGTCCTTACTGAGTATTTGTTTACAGAGATGAAAATTTTGTCAGTACTCCCTTTCTATTCTCAGAATTTGCATGCAAGTACCATGGAAGATATTGCATTTCATAAAAACACTAGACCAACTTCTATCCAGTCCCAGACCATGCCAGTTGCTCTCAGTGGAAGGGATCTTTTGGGTTGTGCAGAAACTGGTAGTGGTAGTAAAACATCTACATTTACCATACCAATGATTCAGGTTTAGAGTCCTCATCCTCTTTCTATCTTTTTATTCTTCCTATTTTGTATCATGCATATCCTTTTTATTACTAAGAATTTAATCTCTTTTTTCGATCACTCAATAGCATTGCCTTGCTCAACCTCCGATTCAGCATGGCGATGGACCACTAGCATTAATTAGTGTTGGCTCTAACAAGGAATATTTATTTATTCCTGTTCACCCATGTTACTAAGTTTCACTTGGAACATATTCATATCTCTTCATCTCTCTGGCTTAGTTTTTAAATGATGATAATAACAATAAAAGTGATCCTCTTCAAACTTAACGCTAGATGACAATTTGGTCAGTATGAGTAATTTCAAAATTTATCTATTTTGATGATATTGATGCTCAAGTGCATCCATTTAGCCCGTAATTTCAGTATCCTTGTCTAGTTGCAGTAGGCATGATGATTTTTTCTTGAACCAAGATAATGATACTAATAGAAGACCTGACGTTTGTTAAAGATTTGGATTGTTTGGATGTTAGTTGCTCATGTCAGTGATTCCATATCGCCGGTCAAGTTTGTTAATGTGATTATCTATTATCTTTAGGTCAAGGCTTTCAGTAGATCTTTGAAATCTTTCAACACTGCAATCATCGTGGGTGGAACCAACATCTCAGAGCAGGTTAATCTTTCTGCAATTTTATTTTTAGTTCCAACACAGTACTACATTTCTCATAGTCTTTTATATCTTGATCTATAATCTCATGTATTTATGATCCTGTTTCACAATGGTGAAACAGAAATCTGAGCTACGAGGAGGGGTTCATGTAGTGGTTGCAACTCCTGGGAGACTTATTGATCATCTGCAGCAAGGAAATACTTCTCTGTCGAGAATTTCATTTGTTGTTTTGGATGAAGCAGACAGGATGCTTGATATGGGGTTTGAACCTCAGATAAGAGAGGTAATTCTTCTCTTAAAATAGACTTCTGCACAATCCCTTCTAGCTATAAGACTCTACTCTTTGGTTAGTCCATATTGTAAGTTTACTTCCCTTTGGGTATGTCTGCTTATGGTGCCTTGTTTAGTTGGTACATGTGGCGGAGTTGTAACATGCCCTTTTTCCCCTTAAATTTCTGTTTAAGAGAGTCATGAGGCTAATAATGATGTGCTGTGGCAGATGGATGTTGGTTGTTGTAAAATCAAACCAAACCAAACATACCCAGTAAATCCCGCCCGTAGGCAAGGTCTGGCAGTGTGGTGAGAGGCGCGGGATGCACCGGGGCGATAAGGCCAAAACTTGGGGCGCGGGGCGCGCCTCACGAATCGGGGCGCATTAAATGTTTAATTTTCAAAAAATAAATATGTAAGTACTTTAGTTATATAATTATCCATTCTAAATCAATATAAAACAAACTCAATTACAAAATAAAATATTCATACTTTATAATAATCATGGTTATGCAAATGATCAATACTCAATAGTCATGAAAATAAAAATAAAAAATTCAAAGCAATACACAAAAAAGCAGGTTGTTCCAAAAATTAATGCTTGGAGTTGAGTTTAGCAGCAAAAACATATACCCCAAAAGCTTGGAATCGAAAGAGATTGCGTTGCACAAGAAAGCAGGCTGTTGATGTCCAGAGTTTAGCAGAGAATGATGTCCAGAGTTTAGCAGAGAATCTTGTATTGACGAGTCTGTTGATAAGCAAAGCAAAGCAAAGGCGCCAAAATCTGGAGTGGAGTTACGACTTTAAAAGTCTGGAAGTCTATAAGTTTTAGGTTTTAAGTTATTTAGCCTTCTTTTTTTAGCCCAATTGAGCCTTCTTCTTTTTCTAGCAGAGAATAAAAGCAGCAGCGCCTCGGCGCGCTCCACTACGCTTCATGCACTCTAAACGCTTCAGGGCACCTCAGTCGCACTTCACGGATTGCGCCCACCACAGTAGGTTGGGGGCGCGCCAGCTGTGCCTTAAGCGCCTCGCGCTTGGGGCGCGCCAGCTGTGTCTTAAGCGCCTCACGCTTGGGGCGCGCACGAGGCGTGCCCCCAACATCACTGATTGAAAAGAACCTGGGCGTTTATATTGAAGCAGATCCAACAGACAGGAATTGTACTTAAGGTAGGAAGATCGTGATCATTCATTTTACTCAATCTGACGGCTACTATCCATGGACGATGTTGGTATATAAGTGAAAAAGTCCACTAATAATTTACTTTTTGACTTTTCACTTCTCTCTCAACAGTGCTTTTCGAGTTCTTCCTCACTTCTCTCTACTTAACGAACCTATCGTTCTCTGATCTTTATAGTTTTTCAGCTCATTCAATCAATAGTTTTGTATTGTTGTTACATAATTTGTTATCACGTTGAAATGACTGCTTACGGCATCTATTTTGGCCGTATTTTCGAGTTGTACCATATTTTTCGTGAACAAAAAGGAGAAATCGAAGCTCTAGGGGCATCCATTTTCGGAATTAAATGTGATTACCCGGAATCTAAGGTTCCGGCAAAACACGGGCATTATATCCTTTTTTTAAATTTTATGTTATATTTTCTCTAAAATTTTCTCAGATCTAGAACTACACTAACTTTTTGTATTTTTCATTGTACGAGATCCGACTAAAACTCAACAGTGATGCGGTGAGAGTAGAGCGTCAATCAGATCTGGCTGTGTTTTAAAATACAAGATCTAAATAAGAAGTGAATCTTGTGATTCAAGCACTCTGGCGATGGCTAGAGTTGGTATATTGTTAATCTATTTATTTTCGAATACTTTCTGCAACTAGAGGCTTGTAGCCATCTAGGTTTGGGAGTGTCTGCTAGATTTATTGCTTTAAAACAACGTGCGTAGTTTAAGGAATGTTTTCTATTTAGATCTGAGGCTTATAGCCCGTGCATGTTCTGTGATAAGTGATCATTTGAATTTGTTCTAAAACTCTTGAAGATTTGTTTTCTGAAATTACTCATTTCTGAATCTTCCGTTGTGAAATAAGATATTAACTGCAAGGATGTCTACTAGAATTGAAATAGTTATGTTTGATTGTAAGGGTGATTTTAGTACTTAGTCTAGAAAAATGAAGGCAATTTTGTCTCATCATAAGGTTCACTATGCTTTGAGAGAAGATATAAAACTTTGTCCTGAAGAAACTAAGAAAAAAAATAGAGGAGATAAAGGAAAATGCTTATAACCTAATAATTATGAATTTGTATGGTTCCATGCTTTGGAAAATAGACGTTAATGAAGATCCAATAGCTCTTTGGAACAAACTTAATTCCCTTTATGATTCAAAATTTGCTACAAATTTAATTAAGATTAAGGGGTCATTGTTTGGTTTTAAAATGAATCGAGGTAGAACAATTGATGACAACTTAGATGACTTTTTAAGCTTTCACAGACTTTAAAATGACTGACCATGATTTAGATGCTGAAAGCCTCGCTATGATTTTGCTAAATTCAGTGAGTGATTAATTTTTAGTAGTTAAGAATGCTCTTCAATATGCTGAAATTGTACCTAAACTTGAGACTATAATGACAGATTTAAAGTCTAGAGAGATAGAACTTGAGAATATTAAAAGTACTATAAATGCTTTGTATGTCAATACTAAAACTGAAACTAATAAGAATAAATATAGAGAAAGAGTAGATGAGGGAGAAAATAGAAAGAAACTTACTAAAAATGATGTTCAACCTTAGCATGTAAATGAAGATGATGAAGTGTATTGTAGATACTGTAAAGAGTTAGGTCACATAATTTTGTATTGTTATAGGTTGAAATTAAAAGAGAAACGAAAATCTGAATTGAATACTGTAGCTTCAAATGAAGTTTTTGATGATGATGCTAGTGAATACTATATGTTTCCTCATATCTTTCTGAAGCTCTTACAGTTAGTGAAAGTGTCTTGTCTGATGAGTGGATGCTTGATTCTGGATGTACTTTTCACATGTGTCCACATAAAAATTGGTTTGAAAAAATAGATGAAACAAAGAAAAGAATTGTGTATATGGGTAATCATAATGTATGCTCAATAGAAGGAATAGGAACTATAAATTTAATCTTGCATGAAGGTAAACATATTTGCATGACCAATTTGAGGTATATTTCTTTTTTAAAAAGAAGCGTAATCTCACTAGGGGTTTTAAAAGGAACTGGATGTTCTTTTCAAGGGGAAAATGGTGTATTAACTATTTTTTAACATGGAAAACCTGTCTTGACTAGAACTAGAAAAAATAAATTGTATTTCTTGGACGAAAAATTCTAAACTTTGGCATCTTATATTAGGACATATGAGCATGAAAGCCATGAAAGTTTTACATTCCACGGACTCTCTAGGAAAGCATGCTATAGTAGATTTAGATTCATGTGAAGCCTGTGTGTTAGGAAAGCAACAAAAATTAAAATTTTCAAAGGGGATGCATTTTTCAAAGACTATACTTGAATATATACATTCTGATTTATGGGGCCCTGAGAAAAATTTGACTCATGGAGGTGCTAAGTATTTTTTTTGTCTTTAGTTGATGATTTCAGTAGGAAACTGTTTGTTTTCAAAGTAAGGAATGGAAGATTCTAATTAAAAATCAAACTGAGAAAAAAATTAAATTTCTTAGAATTGATAATGGTTTAGAGTTCTGTAATTCTATTTTTGACACTTGGTACTCTGATTGTGGTATAACTAGACATAGAACGACGGTTAGATGCACATCCCAACAAAATAGGATTGCTGAATGCATGAACAGAATCTTATTTGATAAAGTTAAATGCTTGCTTGTTACTTATGGATTAAATAAATCTTTCTTGGGTGAGGCTCTGAGCACGTCTTCCTATATGATAAATAGAAGTCCCTCAGCAGCCTTGGACTTAAGATTCCATGAACTTGTTTGGTCTCGAAGAGACCAGAATCTATCTCATTTGAGGGTGTTCGGATGTGTAGCTTATGCACATACAAAGTCTGCAAAATTGGAACCCCGTTCTACAAAAAGTATATTTCTTGGTTATCAATAAGGCACAAAAGGTTACAAGTTATGGGATAGAAGTGTACGTGGGGTTAAAATTTTAATAAGTAGAGTTGTGATATTTAATGAATCATTCTTTCCTTGCTTGCCTGTTAATTTTGCTTAAACATCAAAAGGGATGGAGTCTAGGGAAGCTTCTTTTCAGGTGGAGATGGACAGAATAATTCCTTCACAAGAAGTTGTCCAATCTGAGGAAACTGAGCTAATTTAGGAATTCTAAAAAATTGACTAGATTCAAAGTGATCAGTCACTTCCCTCCACTTTCAGCACTATTGCCCTTAACAAAAGGTGTGAGAACTAAGAAAATGCCTGCTAGAGATGTGAACTTTGTTGAATTAATTGATTTTGCTTTTTCTATGGGTGATACTTACACTATATTTGAACCTGAATCTTTTCAATTTGCTAACAATTATGAGGACTCTGAAAAATGAAAAAAAGTTATGCTTGATGAAATGAATTCACTAACAAAAAATCAGACTTGGTGTTTAGTGCCTAAGCCAAAGAATCAGAAAACTATAGGATGTAAATGGGTGTATAAAGTAAAACAATGTGTATTACCTACTGATCCATGCTTATTTAAAGCTAAACTAGTAGCTAACAGGTTTTCTCAAAAGGAAGGTGTAGATTAGACTGAAATTTTTTTCTCCAGTGGTTAAATATAAAACTATACGAGTTATGCTTTTTTATGTTGCTTGTCTAGATTTAGAACTTGATGTTAAAACAACTTTTTAAATAGAGAGTTGTAACAAGAAATATATATGGATCGACCCCTTGGTTTTGTTGATAACACACAATTTGATTTTGTTTGCTTACTTAAAAGATCACTTTATGGGTTGAAACAAGCACCTAGACAATGGTACAAAAGATTTCATACCTTTATGATGAGACTAGGATTTACTATAAGCAACTATGATACATGTCTATATTTTATTAATTCTTAGATTTTTCCATGTTCCATTGCTCTACGTGGAGGATATGCTTATAATCTAAAACTGAAATTGAAAAATTAAAATGTGCACTTACATTTGAATTTGAAATGAAAGATTTAGGAGAAACTAAAAGAATTTAGAAATGGAAATTAGTAGGAACAAAAATTTGGGAACTCTTAAGTTGCACCAACAATCTTACTGGAAAAAATTATTTATAAAACTCTTATTGCATAATTCTAAATCTTTTCTCTTCCTTTAGCCCCTCATTTTAAGTTATCTAGAGAACAATGTCCTGAAACTCTCTATGAAATTGAAAAAAATGAATAAAATACCCTATGCTAATTTACTAGGGTCTTTGATGTATGTTATGGTAAGCAATAGGCGGGATATTACATTTTCTGTTTCTTTGCTAAGTAGATTTCATGGCAAAACCTAGATTTGAACATTGGAATGGCCTAAAGTGGACTGTTAGATATCTAATTGGAATGTCAAATGTAGGATTATGTTTTAAATGAAGAAATTCATCTTTAAGCTTTGAAGGATGTGTTGATAGTGATTTTGCGGGTAATTTAAATTCTACGAAATCTACTTCGATTCATTTCTTTACGTTTTGTGGGAATTGTGCTAGTTGGAAGTCACAGCTTCAACCAGTGGTGGCTTTATCCACTACTGAATCTGAATATATTGCTCTTACTGATGCTTTTAAGGAGTCTCTGTGGCTACATGGTTTAATTTCTAAAATTGGAATATTTGATTTACCTATAACAATTCTGTGTGATGAAAAAAATCCAATTTTATATGAAAGAACTAAGCACATTGATGTCAAGTTTCATTTTATAAGAGATCTTGTGTGGAAATATAATAAAACTTGAAAAAGTAGCTACAGAGGTTAATGCAACAGATTTGGGTACTAAAGTTGTGACTCAAACAAAATTTCAGACTTGTCTGAAATTACTTGGAATGAATTAACACTATTTGGACGTGAAAATTGTAGCTATGAGGGATTCTGGCTCTTGTAGCATTAAAAGAATTCTCCATCTTTGAAGTTTTTGGCAACTTCAAGGTGGAGATTGTAGTGTGAAATTTCCAAAAACACCTTGATTAAATGTTATAATCTTAGCCGATAATTCTGTGATGATCCTACAGTTTGAAAATGTGTTGCTTATTAAGTGATGTTTTAATCCTGGTCATTGAAGCTTAACAGATCCAACGGATGTTATCAATTGGTGCTTAAAATCTCATATTTGATCCTGGACGTTGGTTACTAAATAGATCGTACAGTCCTTGTGATAAGCTTCTTCGAGAAGCTTTATACTTGATCATGTCCATTCACGTATATCTTGATCCTACAGCTTGGAGAAGAAGCTTCTCCGAGAAGCTGAATATCGATATGCTTTTAATCTGGTCCGTTTGTTTTCTGACAAAGATCCTACGGTGTGTATCAAGCGTTGATATAAAAAAGATCTTGGTCTTTTATATTTAAGGGTGGGCAAACAGGATTTGGGCATCGGGAAAACCCGAGTCCCTATTTTTCAAGGAAAATTGGGACATTGAGTCGGGTTTGGGACTGATATATCAATCCTGAAATTTTATCGGGTCGGGATCGGGTTTATCCCGTAAATTTTGGGACAAACCCAAATCCCGATAAAAATTCCTGTCTAACTGTCTTTCTGAGTTTAGATTTAGATAACTCATAGCAATTAACACGCCTTTCAAGAATCACGAATACACCGATTTGGGCATTTAGCGATTTCCAATTTTCTTCACTTTCGATTCTTCGCCGTTTTAGGAAATTACAAGATTGAGAAGAGTGAGTTGTGCAGGACGCAGATTATGCCACCGGACCATTTATAACAGTTCTTCTAGAGGACATTGGAGAATTCACATGTGTTGAAGAGGTGAATTACGGGTTCTGAATCTCTATTGCAAAGAACGTACATTTGGCTGATTAAGTTACCAACTGTGGGGATCCTTTGTTGCAGAGCCCTCCAGGTGAAAGCGAACATCTTCAGAGGGGCGTGACTTAACCAGGGTTATCGCCAGATTACTATTTCTGGTAGTTCTTTCTTCATTGCACATTTAACTTCTGAGTACGCCGTCTTTATTGATTGTGAGTGCATAGCTGCTTGTAATCATTGTCATGGATCTTTGTTGTCATTTTTGCATCTTAATTCCGCTATTTCTTGATAGTGTTGATTGAGTGAAGCTGTTTCTTGTGGGATTAACTCTCTACTCCAACTCCGTAACCAGACAGTTTCACCCACTTCATTAATAGTTATCTTATTTCTGGTAAGGGTGAATCGATATGCTGCTATAAAATAGAGAGTAAGGTATAAATCACATAGCCTAAATACATTTTGTGATGATTTGGTGAATGCCTATTATCTTGAATGTAAAGTTCCAGCTTCCAAGTGTTCAATTTATCATCATTGTGCTCCAGAATATTTTTGATACCTCCAGGAATGACAAGTTTGTACATTTTTACAAAGAAGTATTCTGATTTTGTTCTCATGCTGTCTTGATTATTGATTCCTTCTTTCTCTTTGTATTGTTTTTACAAAGAAGTATTCTGATTTTGTTTTTACAAAGAAGTAATCTGATTTTTTTTTACAAAGAAGTATTCTGATTTTTTTTTTTGCTATTTTGTTAGATGGAAAACAGTGAGGACTTCGAAGATACAAGGCCCTTGTCGCCATCAAATACAAATATTGAAATTGAAGATGAAGAAGCAACAATTACAACCGCCAAAAAGAGGAAAACTATCAAGCCACGGTCAAGGTTTTGGGATGATTTCATAAAATTAGAAACACCTACAGGGTCTCGTCCAAAGACTAAGTGCAAGCATTGCAAGGCTACTTTTAATTGTGACCCTAGATTGTCGGGGACTTCGGGTATGATAAGACATGTAAAGAAGCTTGTCGTGGGATTAAACGAGGCCCAACTATTGTTGACGTCTTACTAAGTAGGATCACGCATGATGCTTCAACTGCTTCGGGAATGGTTAAAGGTAATATGATGATTCAACTTTTAAGTTGGATTGTTTCTCTAAACATCTGCCATAATCCTGCCCATATACTATGTTTCCACGGTTTGAGAGCCTGTCCCCCTGTGTTGTTTGAGATGAAGAAAATTGGTTGTGGCATGCTGTGTAGACTAGACTCCTATCCATTTGTGCTATTTGTGCTATGCCTTTGTCGCAAGCTTACAGTTTAAGAGGATGTCTGGATGTGAGATTGTGATTGTTAGCTACCATTTCAAGGATTTATATTCATGGTCTTTTTAGTTCCTTTTTGAGCTATAGTTTGCCATATTGCTTCCTTGATATTGTTGTTTTCAACAGAATTTGATAATCTTCGGTTAGATGGACTAGCAAGAAATTTTTGAATAGTTTTTTGCTTCGATAATATCTGCCTGGCTAGGCAGAGCACATGCATTCAGTATAGAACCTTTTTCTTTGAAAATTATTTCATGTACTCAATACTATGTTGCATAAAGATTTTTTTTTTTCTCCTATTGTGAAATGAGGTAGAACAAAAAATTATGGTGGCACAGACTGCACAGTCTTCTTGCCCATTACCATTGCGCCTTGCGGAGTACTTGAGTAGCCAGTAGGCCATATTTGTGTTATAATTTCGGGCCTCAGGACAACCCGATCCCAAATCCCAAATCCCGATTGCCCACCCCTATTTATATTGAAGGAGATCCAAAGGACTTGAATCGTACTTAAGGCTGGAAGATCGTGATCGTTCATTATATTCAATCTGACGGCTGCTATCCATCGACAACATTGGGATATAAGTGAAAAGGTCGACGGATAACTCACTTTTCGACTTTTCACTTCTCTCTCAAACATTGCTTTTCGAGTTCTTCCTCACTTCTCTCTAATTGATGAACCTATCGATCTCCGATCTTTACCGTTTTTCAGCTCATTCAGTCGATAGTTTTGTATTGTTCTTACGTGATCTGTTACCACGTTGAAATTACTGTTTGGCTGTATTTTCGAGTTGTACCATATTTTTCGTGAACAAAAAGGAGAAATCGAAGCTACAGGGGCATCCGTTTCCGAAACTTAACATGGATTATCCAGAATATAAGGATCCGACGAACCACAGACATTATATCATGTATTTTTAATTTTTTGTTATATTTTCTCTAAAATTTCTCAGATCTAGAACTACACTAACTTTAGTATTTTTCATTGTACGAGATCCGACTCAAACTCAACATATTTGTTCTTCAGGTGGGTATCAAAATGCCACGCTTGCTTTGAAGTGACTGTAGAAATTGGTAGAATTTTCTGCGCATCATGTGGAAATGGAGGTACACTTCGGAAAGTAGCCATAACAGTTGCTGAAAATGGTGTCGTTTTGGCAACTCGCCGACCCCGAATACCTTTGTTAGTAACTTCTATCAAACTTGGACAAATAGATGGTAATGTCTAATATAGGTGGCAATGATCCAGTGCATTAAGAAGCTCTACAATCTATGGCCCTGTTTTGCTCAGGCCTTCTTTTACTTCTTCTACTACTTCTTCTTATTTTTAGAAGGAAAAAAAGCATGTCAGGAGATGTTTATTTTTTTTAGAGGGTTTACCTTCTTAAAATAAGAACAAGTAATAGAAGGTTGGCTGCGCAAAACACTCATTTTTTAAAAAAAAAATGTGCTTATAAGTCAATTACAATTTTAAAAAGTCTGCGCAAAACATGCCTATATATGGTGTTATGTTTCCTGATCCCTGTATACTACTTTTTCTTCTGCTCACGCAATCCTCTGGTGTCATGTACATATTACTTGACCCTTAAATTGCCTTACTAAAGGCTATCGATCTTGGTTGATTATTGCTGGTTTATCCTATATGGTTTGCTTAAAATTATGGTTTTGTCGCAGTTGTCACTTCCTTTACCCCAAGGTGGTAGAGATGCCATTGTAAAGAATCCTATTTTACGTGAAGACCATCTTCCCCAGAAATTTCTATATCCCAATACAAAGAAAAATAATAAGAAGGTAGTTCGCCACTTGAATGAATTCTTCTTTTAGCCTTGATACAAAATGAACTCGCCTCGCCTTCTTTCCCTGGAAGATCTTACCAGTGGTCCAATGACGAATTTTTCATTCTAGATAAAGTTTTCCAGCACCACACTGGGAAGAAATCTCCGCACCAACCTCCAACCTCCAATAAGGAAAGTACTGGCTTTTTTCAATGGGAAGACAAATCTCAATGACAACCTGCGAAGCGATGCATTTGCCATCTTTGTCAAGTTCAAGAACTTTGATGAGGATTTATTTTCCCCTAGCCCATCACTTCCCCATTTAAAATATTGTTTTGGTCGCTCTTGAGGACAAACATCTTTGTAATACTTGTGATAAAATGAATGAATCAAATTTACAAGAATGAGTTTATAACAAAGAATGGTTGTAATGTGTTATTGATCTGTGCCCTCCATTGTATATCTATTGCAGTGATTTCCGAGTATGTATGGAAGTGCAGAAACTTGATAATGCACCAAAGAAAACAGTCGAAAAGCATCAAATTTAGATGCATTCAGGATAATAGCATACTCCTCGTCAACTTTTAAATAACCACCTGTGTTGCCATTCATCATATGATTGACAACGAGTGCCGTGATCTACAGCCTAATCCCAATTTACAATAAGCTTCACTGTACTATGGTGAAAGCTCGAGTTCAGCCAGGGCCAGAGAAGCAGCCTCGATCTCCGCAGGCATGGACAAAAATCCACACTATTTTCCAACACGCTACACAGTACCAACATAGTAGTATGGAGGTGCACTTGAACTGCAGTTTCAACACAGTTTTACCACGGCGCACACGATTTTCAGATCCTCATTATGGAAATACTTCAAACCTGGATCCACCATATAAGTCACAACATCAGAATCCAAGAACTCCTTAGCCTGCAATGTGGGAAACTGTTGCCCACCCAAGAGAGTATTTATGAAGCAACAAAACAAAGGTGTAACAAATGCACGTTATTTCGTATCCAATCGACTAAGTTTCCTTTTACCTCGCAGTATGGAGGTCTCCCACTGATGATCTCGGGGAAAATTATACCAAGTGCATAAACGTTTCCTCCAACGACATTTTTCTATAAAGTTTGGAAGCATGCAGATGGCGCCCTTGTTGCTTATCGCGCACGAGCTCTTCTTCGATTGGGAAAGGATTGTTTTCCAGCATTCGAAACCAACAATCTGCAGCAAGTTTATTGATATATGATACGAATTATAAGTTTGATGATTACCATTTTTCTATCTAGACAAACAATAAACATGACCTCACCTTTCGTAAAAATTCTTCAGTAAAATAAATGGAACTAGAGTTCAATTGAGGTATAGTAAATGGAGGATCAACTTCTGTGTGGAGATACTTGAATCCTCTGGCAATGCCAATGGTAATATTCATTTGTCCTGTCCATCAAAGTTGGCATCCTTCTCCATCTACCAGAAAGATTGAACATGAAGTGTTCCATTTGATTCGTATCCAAACACCAGCCTGAAGTACAAATAACATGACCTAGAGCTCGTAAATGGATAGCTCTCTATGCAATAACCAAGAGCTTCCAACGTTTTTGTGGTCCAATCTTGAGAAAAATCGGCTGCCTGAAGTACAAATAACATGATAAACGAATCGTGTCAATGTGCTATTTAAGTTCCAACACTTCATCCGGTGAAGGAGAAAGTACCTACCTCTGTTTGAAAGTAGAGTTTGAGGTAACCTGTCCAGTTCTCTTCTTTGATGCCAATGGAAGTCGCGGCAATCTCTGGCCCGCCTTTCAGTATGCCCTTGTAGACTACACTAAATGGAGAGGAACCTATATGTTGCTGAAATCTTCACAGGCTACCTCAAGTTCTTCTCTGCTGTATCTCACTACATCTTTCAGTAAATTGGGATCTAAAGTTTGTTTCAAGGTTTCAGCAGACTTGGTTGCTATATGGTAATATGGAGGGACTCAAGATAGCAAGTATAACGAATCTAACCTGCGTAAATACTCCTACAGTTGTTTAAACTTTCAGACTTCATCCATGGCATAAGGACTGAAGGTGTCATCTTCGACTTCATAAATGCTGAAAAAAGAGCAACAACGACAAGAGTGCGAACTACAATTCCCATAATGATTTTGAGGGCCAAGAGCCATGCTGGTTTTGAGCTGCTGGATTGATGTCTAGGTACATCCACAGGCTTGCTTTTTAGGTTATTTCTAGGATGGCTTTTAGCTGGGGTAGCAGCACCTGTTACAGAAGTTTCTCACATTTCTTCAAGAATCATTGTAGTACCTTTATTATCATCACCCTCATGAAAATTGTGTAAACCATAACAAATGAAATTCTTTTTCTCATATGCTTAACCCATATTGCTGGAGGACACTGTATGGCGGATCTTTCTTGAAGGCAATTTCCCTTGAAACATGATCTATAAACAAAATGAAATGTAAAGTACGATAATGTAGACAATGCGACAAAAGAAAGTAGATCAAAAAGAGAACCTAGCCCAAAAATAAGCAACAAATGAACAAGTACCTCGGTACATAACCCAAACACTTGGGGATCACTCCAACCAAATAATTGTATGATAAGTTGACCACTTGTAATTGAGTGGCTCCACATAACCCTGTGAGTCTGCCTTCGGAAGCATATCTGATTCAGTTATATAGGCAGCTTTGAGAAACAAGTTCAGTAAAATGTGTAATCCAGTAAATCAATATGTTGCAGAGGTACTTATTCTTACATGCCACCAGACTTGGATCGAATCTCTGAGCTATTAATAGCAGGAATCTTTCCACGGAACTTGTTTCCATCAAGTCGAAGTTCCTCAAGGTATTTCAGGTTACCAAGTTCATAAGGCAGCCCACCAGTCAACCCATTGGATTGAAGATTTCTACAGGGTATCAAATAGATGCATGTTAAGAAAAGGGAAACAGAAAGGCTCAAATTAAAAAAAAAAGTCTCAGTGTCTAATAATCATTTCCAACAAACATTTCCTAATGCTTGTTAAGTTCCCAATCTCGGGTGGGATTGATCCCGTTAGGTGATTTGACCCCAAATCCAATACCTGGAGGTTCTTCATCAAGCCTATTTCCTTAGGTATTGCACTAATAAACAAATTCCCTTGCAAGACACTGTCAACCAGTAAAATATTTAAACATCACAAATAGAATGTTCCAAGAATCAAACTACAGGAAATATATTAACAGCAAGCTTACAGTTCTGGCAAGTTTGATAGCTGGTGGGATTCTGGTACCACGAATCCCCTTAATGACGCAAAGGATATGTTACTGCGATTCAAATGGAGCAGCAAATAGGGGATGCAATTAAGAATATAGAGCGTACTATATATCTTCCAGTTTCTTACTCCAAAATGAACAGACAAAATCGAAAATCTTACAGCTTTATGACATGGTCTCCAGCAATAGAACGAGAAATGCCACGCCAGTTGCAAGGATTTGAGTTAGGATAACAGTTTGACAATTCCAGAAAAGGGTCATAAAAAGTAGTTTCTTGAAGGAAGTAAAGTTTCAACCAGACCCGAAAATTCCTCATTGAAAGAAATCATAAGTATAAACTCCGCACTAAATTCAGCTATATCCACATTACTGCATTTACTTCCCATACCAATAGAGATGCCCCGGGCCGGCCCGCCTGGACCCGGTGGGCCCGGATCCAGAATCAATGCATTTATTTTTTCAATTTTGTAATTTATTTTTTTCATTTCGTGTAACGAAAATTATATTAAAATTTTTTATTTTTATAAATTTTATAACAAGTCTAAATTTATCAATCTTTTACAAAGTTACAAATTTTATAAATGTAAGTTTATAAATAGTTGACAAAGTTTATATAAATAAGGTTTATGTTTTATCGTTAGGGTTTAGTAATTCATGTTTTGGGGCATAGGTTTAATAATTATATACGTTTAAAAATTTATAAATAAGTTTATATAAAAATTATAATTTATATAAAAGTTATAATTTATATAAAAGTTATAGTTTTTGTAAAAGTTATATTTGATATAAAAGTTCTAGTTTATATAAAAATTATAGTTTATATAAAAATTATATTTTATATAAAATTTATAAGTTTATGTAAAATTTATAAGTTTATATAAAATTTATAGTTTATTTAAAATTTATAAGTTTATATAAAAGTTATAGTTTATTTAAAATTTATAAGTTTATATAAAAGTTA